>JAKOGI010002257.1:0-100000 GCA_029747015.1 Carnegiea gigantea
AAAAAAAAAAAAAAAAGGTAACGCTGAAAAGAACAGAACTTTTAAAAATATCTCATACAGTTGTTAATAAACATCACCACCGACAAAATTTGACTAATGCAAAGTGGCCATAGTGCTTGTCTTATGTGTGAATTAGCCACTAAGTAGAGAAGAGTCATAGTTCCCTTACATTACAGATACCTAATTTAGTGCATGTTCAGCATTATGCATATAGAACTAGAGAAAAGAATTCAAGCGACAAGCAACTTTCCAAATGAAGTTTTGGCCAGGAGGACATAATTCAATGCGACAATGAAAAAGTAGCCTACCTTAGTTATGAGGTGGTCGTGCTCATAACACTCAATTTTAGAAATATATGGATTTGAACCACGATCAACCACAACCTCATTTAAAACATCAAAAACTTTGCCAGGCATTGCCTTTCCATTACGAAAAATTTGACATCGAAGGCGCATCCTTAGAGTAATATAAACACCATCCTGGATGCTATTCCCATGGATGACTTGTCTAAGGTCCTCTTTATAGTCTTCAAACTGCATAAAACATGCAACGAACTAAGCATTGACCATCGAGAAAAATGTTGGAGTCTTAAAGTGGGGTTTGTCCCACATTGATAAACTTAAAGGGCTTGAACATGTATATAAGCTTGTGAGTTACTCCACCCATTGTCAATTGGTTTTGGGTTAGAACCTCATTTGAGCTTATATGCAAGACTCTTTATTTATAGCCCAATTTATATAAAAATTTTAACAAAAAAAGAGACAGAGAGCATATTTAATCCAGATTTGAGTAGAGAAGCACACATTATGGGATGTGAGAAAACCAAGAGATCCAAGATTAAATGAGACAACTGGAGGCACAGGGCCTCGAAATAAATTTGATGCATGAAGGATCACCCCATCTCCTCCAAGACATGCCACAAAATCAACCTTTTCATGAAGATCACTGCATTGCAATAGGAGGATGAATTAGATGAGGGAGATTCTAACTGTGGTATAACAAAT
The DNA here is from genome assembly GCA_029747015.1 of Carnegiea gigantea. Classification (NCBI taxonomy): domain Eukaryota; kingdom Viridiplantae; phylum Streptophyta; class Magnoliopsida; order Caryophyllales; family Cactaceae; genus Carnegiea; species Carnegiea gigantea. The sequence continues at coordinate 1,005 of JAKOGI010002257.1, forward strand.
GGCACAGAAACACTAAGCTACCAACCAAATCATTCACCTACTATCTTGGCCATAAAAGGTCTGAACAAAACCAAATCCCGGCATTCTTGCAAAGATGTCATGCACATCTGGCTCAACCAAAACATTCATCTTTTCTTGGTAATACAAGAAAGAAGCAACCTAAAAATACATAAAACAGAAACCAGACCTGCAATGAGAGGCTATGATGACATACAATTGTTTCATAGATCATCAATAAAAATGCCTACAAATAAACATGGTAAATATCATCTGTGATAATTCACTACCAAAATTTGGGGGGAGAAAACATTAAACAGTTATAAAAGAGACCTTGCTGCGTTTGCATAAGCTCCTGTACACTAATTGTGGCACCGCTAGAAAAACTAAAAATGCTATTTACATGTTATGGATGGCATGCGCACAGAGCTCAGACAACATTTCATATTGGCCTCTCCCCCTTTCTTTACTCTTCCTTTTTGTTTTGGGAGCGTCTTTGGGGATTCAGTAAGGAGCGTAGCCATCCTAGACTATTGCAGTAATGAACCCAAGCTAAAGTTCAGGCTAGGGGCAAAAAGCACTCGCACAACGTAAAGCTTATGTCACATAAGAATCACAACTCCAAGCTGAAGGTTCCAAAAGGGGTGTTCCATTACAAGAGAATCCCTTGATTATGAAAAGAGATGCACTACTTATTGCTTCCATGTTTGTGCATACCATATAAGGAGAAGGGATTGGTAATTGAATCAGCAGGAGACACTATTATGTCTCTTAATCTCTTATCAGCTTAGAAATTGAGGCATCATATGACAAGTTCGGTTATTCACTTATTCTTAGATATACACATGCTTATGTGTCATTATATTCCACGAATTTACATGGACTTACTTGCATTGAAGAGCTAGCATTACGCAAGGATGAGAAATCAAACCCCCAAGAGACAGATAGTCCCTGAATTGACAGCCCTCTACAGCACCCCTGCCTCCCCCCCCCCCCCCCCCCCCCCCCCAAAAAAAAATAAAGGGAGAAAAGAGAAAAGAAGAGAAAGAAAACTTCAAGTGTGTTACCTCTTGGGCCTCCTCCATCAGCTCTTGCCCCAGCTTCTTTAGCAAGAGAACAGTCTTCGGCTTAGATTTCCACATAAGCATTTGTTGTTGCGTACTTGGGTGAGTGAAAGCCAGTGAGGATTCTGTCACCTTTTCTCTTGTGCAAGAGAATCCATCGGTACGAACCAGAAACATCTCAGCTTTCCTTCTTGATTGTAACCTTACAACACCTGTTGCAGAAGCACACATATCTCCTTCAATTACCTCTGAGTCACTATCTCCTGGATTTACTGATAAACAAGCATCATTCCTCCTGCCTGGCACAACAATTTCAGAAATATCCTCGTCTAGATTCTTATCAGTCATGCTAGATGAAACATAATTCATCATCACAGGATGCTTCTCTTCATTCAAAAGTTTTCCACCAGAAGTATCCATTTTTCCACCAAGAGTTGCACCATTACCTACGGTTGCCTGTTGGCCACGCAAAAAGTTATCCTTGCTATGAGATGATCCATTTGAATTCCCTGTCTCCATCAGCACCGAGACTGTATCCATCTTAACTTGCTGATCTGTCGTACAACTACATTCGTCTTTCAGAGAAGGAACTACTTCAGACACCCTGTGCTCAGAGTCAACAATTGTGTTTGGAGAGTTCTTTCTGTTTCTTAAAAAGCTAGACATTTCTTTCCTAGAGAAGACGTCGCTCGGAGGAAACTGTGACCTAAAGGGGTTAATATTGGCATTGGTTGAAGACTGCAATCTGCTTTCATTCACTTCATTTAATGGCTCACTGTCACTTTGTTTGAGGTCACCTCCATAGGCTTCCTTATTTCCCTGATCACGTTTTGTATTCATTCCAGAAGGTGGATTGTCTAACACCTCACTAGTACTTTTATCATCTGCCATATCAGCCAGGCGAGAATGCCGATTCTGTAAGTGTCTCTGCGTAACTCTATTTGAAGGTATATTAACTAAAGATGATCCATTTGTTCCCATTGATAAAGTTCTGTTTGGAGAGATGGAATTATTCGAACCAAGCGATTCATAGCGAGACACATACTGTCTCCATCTTGAAACCATAGCTGATGTTCTCCAAATGCCTTCTTTACTATGAAGAAAGAGGGGCATTCTGCTAGGATCAGATACCAAAGAAGCAAACTTCTCCACCTGCTCCATCGAAGGTGCTGTTCCAATGTCAACTGGAAACTTGAACAGTTCAATTTTCCCAGAGCTAATTGCATCATCTAGCGCAGCTTGATAAAAATTATCTTTCACAATCTCACCTCTGAGATCAACAATGGTGCGGAAACCTTTAGCCATCAACCAGTTCAAACCTTCTTCTGTCACTTGACCACCTTTAAAGAAAGCAATACCAGAATCTGTAGGAGCAGCATCTTTTTTAGCAGCAGATATAGGTACTGGGGTCCAATTAGCAAACAACATGTGACTTGGAGAGTCCTCCCCACGTGGAAAGCCCAAATCATAGCACAGGTTTTTCAAACGTTGAAGTTTCCTCCATACATCATCACCTCTATTTTCACCAGGTACTATATAGTTTTCAAGAGCAACATGCAAGCTTTCACAACACCTCTTAATCTCGCTCCTAAAAGTTGCTAGTGGTGGAAGCTTCTCGTCCAACATGTTCGCATTTTCCATGCGGAAGAATGTCATTGAAGATGACCTGCCAGAAAGTACATCTTGACGTCCTTTGTTCACAATAGACATCAGCCATCCAAGCACTGTTACTATCTTGTCTTCCAATACCTCTGATGAGAAATCATATGAGACAGTGCAGACACCAGTCTCTGGATCACATAATGTATCCATCAGCGTAGTGTGTAGGTATTCTGCAGCCCTAAATATTCTACAGTAAGCCTCGATTTCAGCAATGTCTCCAGGAACAGGACCCATCCAACACAGCTGTGACACATCATAAGCTTCAAATGTCTACAAAACCATTGGCTGTAGCATCAATCATGTGCGTCTTATGACAGTAGATTTGCATATGATAACTATTAAAATCATAACTTCTGCGTTACAATGCAAGCCGAAGACTTAGCCGATTCATAGAAAGGAAACCAATGAGAATGTACAAGAAAACGCAGAACCAAGAACTATGAATCGGTAATGCTTGTGAAGTAGTCAGTTCATAGTTACCAGGAACAGCTCAGATCACTTAGCAGGGAAAGCAGATTGTTAGTCATTGCAAGTTTTAAGTGTAAGTTAGGCTTCGGATCACTTGTACATGGAACATGGATTGAGTATGAAGGATTCCTAGTAACTATGAGTCAGTCTAAAAGGCAATAACTAGATGCTATATTGCTGCTAACACCAACCAGAATACTTGAAAACAAACATTCTATCAAAATCTTCATTTCATACGCCATACACAGAAATTATAGAAGAAGTCAGGCTCTGCAAATTATAGGATATCCAAAAAAGGGCGACAGTAAGTAGACAGAAAACAGTATAGCCCCGATCATCTACAAAACAAAAAAATTGTTTGGCTCTTTAGCCCTCATTCTCTCCCGTCTCTTAATCAATAGAGAAAGATACAAGACAAGAGTAATGGAAGAAAATACGGATATGGGGTATTAGAATCTATTCTATCGTCTAGGAAGTTTTTCATATTTTATTATTATTTTCGCATTTTATTTTATAGCATAGTTTGAACTTTGGAGTATCCAAAATAAAGAGATTTATTAGTTTTTTAGCAAGATTAGGTATCATAATCTGTTTAAGTACTTGATTCTATGCGACCCCTTCCCGTACGAATTGCTTTCAGAGCTTCCTCCATTAAATTTGGTATCAGAGCATCCTACATCAAAGGCTCCCTAAAAATAAGGTAATTAGTTTTCACTAGGGGTTCTAGAAAGGTTGACATGGGAGACGGCATAAGGTCCAGAAGGATAATTGCATGCATAGAGATGAATGGATCATTGTACATTCTCACATCATAGTACCATGTAGAGCTGGCAAACAAGTCGGTTTGTGGCACCCCATTTAGTAATCCTGCCGATTTCAGGTCTGTCTTAGAAGTTAGAAACAATATAGATTACCCAAAAACAATAAATGACATGTTTTGACGCTAAACTTTCAAATGTGTCAACTTCGGTTAAATTGGGTCATGTCATGTTGAGTTCATGTTTCTCTCAGTGACCTCGAGTTGGCTTCACGCCGCATTATCATCTCCAGTCAAGCTTTCCTAGCTATAGTGGACCTGGTATGTGGACTTCGATGTTAGGGATATTATAATTTAGGAAGACAACGGGAGAAGGTGGGATGTGGATCTTCTGAACCTTCTTTTTGTTACTGAAGATGCTGAAATCAAATTACTTTTGTATGAACATATGGCCATTAAATAGGAGTTCTGATAGTGAGGACAGGATATTAGGCAGCTAGAAGGAGACCATCAAGTTGGCCAAAGAAGAAACGAGTTAACAGCATGGTCAAGCTTGGATTTGGAAGATTGATGTGCCAGGTGTTCGCAAGGATTTCTTATCACAGCATGTAGAGATCTTCCTCAGAAATATAACCTACCCCTGAGTGGACTGCTGGAATTTACTGCGTAGTTTTGCTTTGACAGGAAGACACGATGTGTGCAATATGGGAATGGTCTGGAATTTGTATGAATCTATTAGTTCTCTTCTTGCGTATTGGTCTGGCTGCTATACAGGGTGCCTATTGAACATGTCAATCACCAGAACAAGAAATCGGAAAGGCACCAGCATTTGTATAAAAATTCTGGTATCTCCAAAGTCAAAGGGGACGGCATCATGAGATCACAGGTGCAAGCATGAGAATGGACAATTAATATCATGAGCAAAACAAACAAAAGAGACAGTCAGCTGGATCTTGAAGACAGATATTGACAGGTGAACAGCATTCAACAGGGAGCAAAACAAAAGTGCATTGATCTTGGAGCCAGCATTCATGTTGATAAGGGTTTGTCAGAGGCTACTCAGAGCTTACTTTGCAAAGACACAAGGCTCAGTTGAAACTGAAATACGTTGATTATCAGAACTTGAGCAGGATATTAAATGGTGTAGAAGATGCAGGCATTCATGGAGACCAATTCAGAATAGAAAAAATAGATCCACAAGTTGAAGGCTCAAGATAATGCAAGATTTTGAGTCTAGTCTATTAGTTTCTGACATGTTATGCCTGGCCATTGTCATCTTAGCAGGGATACTAATAGAGCAGCCATGGTCCAGGTGAGGTAGCTATCAATGTTGACAACATGCAGGTTTGGATAGATGGATGAATGCCCTCGGGACATTGAAGATGTTATGCATTTATGCGTGATATGAATGGAAGGTAAGTTGTATTCTCTCTCGAAGAAAACAAAAAAGGGGGGTAAATTCAAGCCCTTTACAAGGCTGGTAGTCGAGGCTATCTTCTTTCAGTAAATGCTACCTCAAGCTTCACCATAAGTAAATATAAACCTGAATCGAAATCAAATACATATTCCCTTCTTGAATGAAAGTTCGATGACAGTTGCAATAGCCTAAAGGATACATGAATTACTCTCTCTAAAACTTACAGGATAGTTATTTGAATCATATACAATTTCCCAATGGGAGGCACAATTAGGATGAGAGAAGATGTACCCTAAACCAGTGGTCCACTCAGGAAAGCAAAATGCTACCATAAGCTTTCTGATCACATGCTCTAATATTCATGAATAAACTACAACAAAACAAAGATCTGATATACTAGACACCCAATACGGCTATCAGACCCCAAATCAAAAGAACATAGCAGAACAATCAACTAATCAAATTCACAAATTCTTCGAGTAACTCAGCATCCAAACAAACCAATTAATTCATACAAAAATGTGCGTCCTATTAATTCATCAAAGAAAATTCGAACCATAGAACTACAGACTGAAGAAAGCAAACCTGTGAATCCAACCCAAAATTCAGCGAGAAAGGCCGCTTTGGGAGCTCCGCAGCTACCACTAATTTGACACACCGCAGCTCCTTCTTCGGCAGCAATAGCTCATGCCCACCAACAAACAGTTTGTAGGCATGCCCAAAATCAGCAAATTTGGAGAACCCATGAAAGCAATGGAGCGAAGATGTGGCGGTGCTACAGGCTCGAGGAGAGCGGTTCATCCCGATCACCTCCAAGTAGCAGAAACAACATGCCACCGTAAAATTCAATCTTTGTTTCAGAAAGCAAAAATTCTCACAATATTCTCATACTCCTGTCTGCTTTATTCAGATATCCGGACAAGAATTTTTTTTAAAAAAATGAGATTCAGGATCTTCTTTCCTCCCTCTCTTTGTGGGGTGGTGAGTTGCGAGTTGTGCCGTGAGTCGTGAAAGTGAGATGTTTAATTGGGATCGTTGGGAGAAATAAGGCATCTGAGCTGTATGACATTTTTTAGGGCATCCACAATAATATTATCCTGTTTTCTTTTTATTTATTTCACATTATTAGATATAATAATTAAAAAATTGAACTCTATTGTCTCTCTATTATAAATGGCGCCAAACTCACAGTAAGGACAGTACACAAATGTCATAGAAATTATGACATTACAATATTTAATATATACAATATTTAATATATAGTTTATTCAATTACTATTATCAAATATAATCATTGGATATTGTTATATGAAATAGTAAGAATTTTTGTAGATGAATTAATTTATTTTTTTCAAGGATCAATTACGTAAATTTGTTGATAATTAAATTTACTTTAGTCAACAATTTTAGGAAAATCATTCACAATATATTTTTTAGGAGTAAATTACAACAGAACTTAGCGAACAACTTATTATGAAATTTTGTACACTTTAAGTTGTCCATATTTTATTGTTTAAAGGATTTTGCATGTTCGTAGATAATTATTATATAATTGTACAAAATCAAATGGGAAATTTGTGATAAGATTTTATAGTTTTTAATTTTCTTTGTTTTGCAGAAAAGTTTTCAATATTTTTTAAACTTTTTCATTGAAACATCAAATCTTGCCTTCTATAATTGAAAAAAAAATTCAACAAAAAATCATACAACCTTTTAAATGTTATTCCATGTCTTTTATAGAGAATATTATAAAACAATTTCACATAACTTCAATAATTTTTAGAAATTTAATTGTGTGCCAAAATAATTGTTATAATCTACTCAATTATTATCTTCTAAAAATCAAATTATTAAATAAAAAAATTTTTTGATAGCAACGGGGGCAAAATTATATTAAATCACTATCGAAGTAGTTACAAATGTCAATATATGCTACCTCCATGATGGGAGCTGGCTCCTCTACCCAAATCCGGGCACCGGACTGATACAGTTGGAGGTGAGCAGCCTCATGTGCCACTCTATTCCCACCCTTTTTGACACAACTCTGGGCAACATACGGATAACTAACAACTAGTTTAAGGATTTCGAAAATAAAAAATCTATGACCGAATTTGGTTCGGACTTATTACGAAGTTTAAAGATAACTGAAAGGGAATCACCATTGATCACTAAGCTAGAAAACCTTCCTAGATAGAGCTTGTTGTAGGCGAAAGACACAGGCTTCTGCTTCTGTAACGTCTGATAGGATGTTCAAAAATATCCGTAATCAATAACCCAAACTGAAAACCGATACCTGATCTGAAATCTTGAGTACCCAAAATGAAATATTTAGGTATTTAGGTACGGTTATTAGTTCGGGCGTTTTGAGTCTTCGGATACTCGAAAACCTGAAACTTTTTTTTATATTATCCATTCCCTAAAGACTTTGTAAGTTAAATATTCTCAAACCCAAAGAGGACAAGTATTTTGACTTTGTTACATTGTTTTGTATGAATGGGTTGGGCATGAATATCATGTTAATAAACTTATGCCTTATGGGACTAATTAAAATATGAATGGTGATAAAATATCAGATGATATTGTCATATTGTATAATAATTTCAAGTTCAACTTAGTGCAATACGACAACGTTTTATAACATAATAGAAATAATTATATTATGGATACAACACAATTATTAGACAAAGTAAGGAAAGAGATTTTAGAAAAAATGGGTTATTGGGTAACCAAAAACCTGAACCAAAATTATCGAATACCTGAATTTCGATTACCCAAATATTTCGGTTCAGATACGGTTCACCGTTTCGCCGACCCAAAATTTTGGGTATCCAAACGAAAATCTCTTTTGGTTTGGATACCCAAACCATGAACACCCCTAACATCTGGGCCATGAAAACTTGTAGATTGATGGGATCCCGCCAGCACAACATCACCAAGCGAGTCTCTAACTACGAAACCAAGACCACACCCCTATTCTCCTAAGTGTCCAGCATCAAAGTTGAGCTTCCACGTACCCGAGGGTGTAGAGACCCATTTTCCAATTTACTGATTATTAATGGCTCATGGAGGCAATTTTGCATCACGGAAGCCATGTACGAACGAAACAGCCCATTGTGCTAATCATTTGGGTAATCAATTGGGGGAGCTAAAAATGAATCAGTTTTGTGAATTCCATACCTCCCAGAGAACCACGAGAAAGTCGGCTGCATCGTCATGACCGCGGGCCTCAAGCACGAACAATAGACTATCCATAATTGAAGAATAGCACCTAACCCAAAACTCAGACGGGGAAGGGCTCACTGCCCATCATTTGGTGGCTAAGGGGCATTCCAAAAGTGCGTGGGTCACTGAGTGCTCGAGGGCACTGCAAATATGGCAACTCATATTAAACTCCTTGATGTATTTAGCAATATTACTATGAGTAGCTAAAGCTCCAACGCACATCTTCCATCCAAAAGTCTTAATCCGAGGGGGAACATTGAGAGCCCAAAGCAATTTTCACAGATTGGGACTATATTGAGAGCTAGACAATGCATTGGAAAAGCCTTTCAAAGAATGAGCGAGATGGTAGGCAGACCGTACTGTGAATTCTCCAATCGCATGGCCACGCTTGGTATAAGGGGTGTTAAGATTGTGTCAACGTCGCATGCTAAGAATGTGGTTTTGATAAGGTCCTCTTTCCAGCATCCCAAGTTGAAGTCGATCAAGTCAGCCGCTATCTAAGAAGGACTATAATCCCCTAGCCGTTGTATCGGTTTGTAAGAGAAGGGACGAGGTAGCCATGGGTCATCCCAAATCGAGACACTATGGCCGTTCCCAATGAGCAATCATGAGCCTTTGAATACAAGATTGCACACAACTAGAATACTGTGCCATGTGAAGGAGGGTCTAGAGCCCAGATCGATAGTAAAAATGGAAGCATGCAGGTGATATTTAGCTCGAAGGACACGAATCATCAGGGAACTCGGGAACTTGAGAAGTCTCCAAAAATGTTTTGCGAGAACTGCATTATTAAAGGACTCTAGGTCTCGCAATCCTAGGGCCCATCTTCCTTTTTATCTTAGAGCTTACTTAAACTGATCTAGTGGATCTTTCTCCTGTGCTCATTTTGGCCCCGCCAAAAGTGGCTGATCAAGGATTGATAGAAGAGCATAGGTCCTTAGGTAATTTGAATAGATCATCGTGTAAGTAGGAATTGTCTGGGTTACAACCTTTATTAGCACTTCCTTACTGATAAGTACTTAAGGATCATTTTTGCTACATTTTTAGGGAAAATTATATGCTTTATGTTATAATTTATACTCTTTTTCTCATTTTATGCTTTGGTATGGTTCTTTTATGTGTTTTGCAGGTTTTTCAACTATTTTACCCCAGATTTGATCCTAAATGAGTGTATTTGGACTCCCTACGGACACCCTTTAGGTGTTATGCCGTGAAGGAAGAAAGAATAGAAGAATGTGGAGCCAGAGCTGAGCACAGGCTATCCGCAGTGTTGGCCACGATCCATGGTGTCTTCATTTCCCGCGAAGCTTTTTGTTTTCTCGCAACTTTTCGACTTCCTGATAGTTTTAATTCCATTATTATGCATGGCTTTTCGGCTTTCAGGAATTTTACTATAAAAAGGGTGCGTCTCATCCTCATTTTCACACATTCTCTCATTCCATTTTCCTCTCTTCCATTCCGTTCTAGTTAGATTAGGATTTAGATTAAAAGGAGAGAGAGTGACTTGAAGTGAAGATTTGCAAGGATTCCACCACGGGCTTGCAATGACGGTTCAAGCGCGATTTTGACTGACCAAACTCTTCTCTCTTCTCTTCTCTTTTCTGTTGAGATTTATCATTTTAGAGTAGTTAGATGTTTAATTTAATTATGTGTGAGTATGTTTAATTGTTGTCTAGGGATTTAGTAGTTTACGAAAGCATAGTTAGATCATGTTTTAATCTATAGAATTGTGTTTACTTCATGACTGGTTTGATTTCATTCTATCAAGTGATTATCATGTTGTTAGTGGATTTTTCGCCAAAGTTTACTTGCACACTTGAAATAATCGGGTGAAAACCTGAAAGATGACATTTGGTTGTTGGACTGCTTGATTAGACATGACATAATATCGTCTCGAAAGAGAGATTTGCTTGTTAGGAGGACTAGAAAGTAATCGAAGATGTTTAATTTGGATTAAGACAAATTAGTTCGAATGAACGACTTTTGCTTAATTTAGGCAAATTTGGTTGAGTTCGAAAGAATAGACTAAATTTTGAAGAGATTGCAATTTTCTGAAATTAACCGATTAGAGAAAAACACATGTTCATCATTTCGATCCAATCAACTTTTATAACTACGTGAATTCCTAGGCGTTTTCTTCTCAATTGATTTAAAATTAGTGAATTAGAAGTTGTTAAATTTAAACCCCTTGAATTAGTTATAGTTGTTTTCTTATCTTCGTATTTTTATAAATCTAAAGTTTGGATTCGCTCAGCATATCTTGAGAGAATATAACCCAATAGATCAACCTAGTCTCTGTGGGATCGACATTGATTTGCTACAAGGCCACCGTATGCTTGTGGGCCTATCAAGTTTTTAGCGCAGTTGCTGGAAAGTAGTGTTGGATATTAGGTTTTTCTCAATGGATCTGACTAAGCATTTTGTTTTTCTTTGAAACAAAAACAAAAATTGAAAGAAAAAAATTACAACGATGGCAATTTTTCATTTTCCCCAATTCGAGCATGAATTATTTTGGAGGTATTTTAAGCGTTTGCATACTTTTCTTACTCAATGTGGTTATTGTGTGAGTAAATGAAAAATTTTAGACATTGTTGATGACGGTGTGAATAGTAAAACCCGAACTCTTTTAGTATTGGGATTTTTTGGTAAAAATGTTGATGATGCATGTTATTTACTTAAGTGTATTGCTTGGGATTCATTTAAGTTTGAAAAGGTTAGTCGTGTTTCTGGATATACATTTTTTGATCCTTGTGCATTCTATTCTAGATCTTATTATGCTCCCTTTTGGTATGATTTATGTAATTCTTCTAACCATGCTATTAGTTCGTGTCCTTATTATGCATGTTATGATCAGCCTGACTTTGTATCACCCTGGAACAATACTGATGTTGTCCTATCTTTACATGATTCATCCTTCCCTTTAACTCAGTGCATAGGGTTTGAGGCGGGTGAGCCTTTCGGGGTAGTTGCTAAGTTTGATGTTACTGATGCATGTTTTAAGTCAGAAGATATTTTAGATGAGGTGCATGATCTAGATGAGACTCTTTTGGAGGGGTCATGTGATGTGTTTATGCATAAGGAGTCTCTTAGCCTTGGTTTTGATGATAGTGTTATTCCTGATCCCCATGATCATTCTCATGCTTCCCCTATGTGTTCATTACCCTCTCTTTCCCCTGAGTATTACATTGACTCGCCCATTGAAAATCCTATGATTTTTGATGCTAATGTTGATTTGGGCTATGAGGTTAACATGTTTAATATGTTTGGTGAAAATGTTGATAATTTTCTTTCCCTGGCACACTTTTATGGGTATGATGCCTCCTTTAACCCGTATTGCATATTCCTAGCAGACAAGCCTAGAAAAATCATGTGGAATACTTTCTTTGCTTTCTCTTTGGATTTTTCTATTGGTTTTACTTTGTGGAAGAGAGCACTAACTTTTTTTGCTGTAATTATTTTCATGCTCTCTTATTGCCATGCTTGGAAACTCTATGCCCAGGAGTTTGATAAGCTCCTGCGTGCGTTGACGATGTCCGATTTACAAGGCCGAGTCTTGATAACGTGATGGAATGGCTGATGCTCTATGTGCCCTGGTTATTACGAGGCCGCATAGTTTAGGTGCATTCTGCACCTAACCAAGTTAGATTGTTTTCTTTTGTTCCCCTTCTCTAAGTTTCTTTGCTTTGAATGATATGCTTTATCTAAGCATGCGGGAAGGATAGTTTCTATGTTTTAGTTTACATTCTTGTTAGAGCATATAGTTTTAGGTTTCTTTTTGTTAGTATGTTGCATTTGGTTGATTTTTAGGTTTGCATATAGGATCGCATGCAGGGATGGTGTGGATTGATTTGAGATAACCTCCGATAATATGTTTGTTTAGGCATGATAGCTTTTATGAGTTTGAGTAACTATTGATGTGTAATCCCTTTTGATGCTAAAATTTATGAAGATTTTGTCAATATTTCTTATTTTGACCCTTGTCTTGATTGAAAACTATTTTATCCCTTGGAGTCCTTAGCACTAGTGTTGGTATATAGAGTCTTTTTGTGAGCTTAATGAGACTTTGGTAGATGTCCCGTGAGATTTTGAGCTTTATTTGGACTAATTATTATATTTAGTCTCATGTTTCTTTCATGTGTGTGACTCTTCCATGTTGCATCTCTAGAACTTGTGTAGATTCTTGTTCAAAACCACATTAGCATATGCATATTTGATGATATGATAGAGGTATTTCTTTCTTTGATCATTTTAGCCACATAGCCAAATAGCCTACCCTTGTATTACATGCTTATTCCCCTTTGCTAGCTCCTTTGAGTTTATATCCATTTTTGTTGTAATCCGTTCATATTAGCCCTTGCCCAAACACATATTCCTACCTTTAAGCCAAGTCTATGGAGCATCACTTTATGTATATAGTGGGTGGTTTTAGGGATAATTAAGTTTTAAGGTGGCTTTGGTATGTTGGTTTATTGAGGGATTGATGATATTGATCATTTGTTTTGGTTCCCTCTTATTTGGGTTGTGTATATGTATTAGGTTGTAAGTTGATAGTTTGTGATTCTATGCCTTTTAGTAATTGCAAATTTTGTTTCATTTCCTAAAAAAAAAAAACCCCAAAAAAAAGAAACAAAAGTTATGTTGAAAAAAAAAAGAGAAAAACAAGAGAAAATCGTAGAAAAAAAAGCGAAAAAAATGACTAAATGATTGGCATTAGATATGTAAGTAGCTTGTATTCCTTTCTTTGTCAACTCATTTCCTATGTAATTCATTTGGAGTATGTTCATTATATTGTTGGAGTTTGAAGTATTGGTGAATTTATTAGTTAATTGGTGCTTTGGTTGGATGCTCCTAGTCGCTTGGCTAAGTAGCTCTACATTATCTCAAATGCATTTGTCCACTCTTTTCCCTTAACCCTTCTAGCCCACATTACAACCCTATCAGAGTTCTCCTGATTATTTTGTGCAGATTGCATTTTAGTGGTGGAGAATTTGAGAGTCTTTGCAAGCATATAGTAGATTACATCTTTGAAATAAGTTTTGAGTGAACCTATGTTATATTTTAAACACATGAGTGGGAGTAATTCACATTTCCCAAAAGCAAGGTTCTACCTGTCCATTTGGCTCTGATCAATTACATGTGCTTGCATGACATGCTTTGTGGTTCTTAGGGGGTGATCAAGTTTGATGTCGAGCTTGTAGTCTTATACTTCTTCGAAAACCTCCTTCTACTGATTTTGAAATATATTGAGCACCATTTGGGGGTGATCAAGTTTGATGTCGACCTTGTGGTCTTATACTTCTTCGAAAACCTCCTTCTACTGATTTTGAAATGTATTGAGCACCATTTGGGGTTGCTGTTGATTAATATCCTTACTTGTGATATGCTATAACTTGCTTACTTTAAAAAGGTTGTCAAGTTCTGAGTCCTAGATGCATCTCCCTTATCGGTTTTATCTAGTGTTTGCTTGAGGACAAGCAACGGTGTAAGCATGGAGGAGTTTGATAAGCACTTAAAGTGTATATTATTTTAGGGTCATTTTTGTTGCATTTTTAGGGAAAATTATGTCCCTTATGTTATAATTTATACTCTTTTTTTCATTTATGCTTTGGTATGGTTCTTTTATGTGTTTTGCAGGTTTTTGAACCATTTTACCCCAAATTTGATCCTAAATGAGTGTATTTGGACTCCCCACGGAATCCTTTAGTTGCTATGCCCGTGGAAGGAAGAAAGAACATAAGAATGTGGAGCCAGAGCCAGGGGCGGAGTCAGGATTCAAAGCAAGAGGGGCGAGATTAATAATACACATAACATAAACTTCAATAGTTCTGAAAATGAAGTGCGTAGCTAATACATTCAAGAAAGTTGTCCTGGATAAGATCTCATGTTTTGAAAATAAAGCATGATATTGTTGTTGGACAGACTTTTAAAAAGATTCAAAAAAAAGTTACACAAAAGGCAACATAAAGAGTCAAATCTGCGACCTCCCACATAGAGCAACAAGCTACCAACCAATTTGCTATGCACTCCTTTGTGAAATATCTAAGAACTAATTAATATATATCTATTTTTTGTTTACACAAGAATATCTCACATTTAATTTTTTTCCCAAAAAGTTGGGGGGTCAATTGACCACCCTTACCCCTTAGTGGCTCTGCCACCGGTTAGAGTTGACCACGGTCTGTCCGCGGTGTTGGCCACTGTTCGTGGTGTCTTTATTTCCCGCGAGGCTTTTTGTTTTCTCGCAACTTTTCAACTTCCTGGCAGTTTTAGTTCTATTATTATGCATGACTTTTCGGCTTTCAGGAATTTTACTATAAAAACAATCAGTGACTTTTAGGTGCCTAATGTTTTCTGGTAAATATTTTTAGGCCCTTGTAATTTGAGATTTAATTCTGGGGTGTCTTATGTTTTTAGGTAACTAATTTTTAGGTCCCTTTTCCTATTATTTTAGTCCTTGAACTTTTAGAAACTGCAGAAAGGTCCCTGGATTATGTGAACTATGCAAATACGCATCCAAAAGGAAATATGCTTCGTTTTTATCGTTTTAACTTCTTACAAAGACTTTGCTGGTGCTAGTTATTACAATCTACTACTTATATCATAAATATTATATTTTCTGTGATTAATGGCCCACCATACTTAGCAAGATAATTAAAGTTTAATTAGAGAGTTTTGACCATTACCTAAACTTAGTCGACGTTGGACTCCGACGTTCCTCTAGCTTCCGGTTTACAGAGATTCCTAATCTCAACCCTACCTTCCTTACATCAGGCACAGCATAGATCTATTTCGCTTTCTTCCTCAGACCATAGTCACTAATAAAGTTTTAAATATTTTAAAGGATAGTGAGAGTTTAATCAACAAATTATAATATTTAGGACATAAGGTTCGATTGAATAACGTTCCCTATTAGGAAACTTCTTTTATTGAAAGCTTGAAAGTAGAAATATTACAATAGGAAGCTTTGAAGAGGCACTTAAGCTAAGATCATTAGAGATACTTGTTCATTGAGAAATGGAGAATCCCAACTTCTCTTTTGCTCAAGAATGCTCGAATGACTGTATCCCTTTTCAGCATTCGACCTGTCTATTTATAGAGGGGATAGAGGGTACATAGGATGTCCTAATGGCTACAGTACATAAGATTTTTCACATGGTTACAGTACATACTGATTCTGTAGTACACACTTTATTTTGCAGACTAGACGCTTGTCGAAGTAGTACAATAATGCGACAGCTACTTTTCAGAACTTTTTAATGATGATAAGACTAGTCATCATTATTGAGATTCTGCATGTCTTCATCTTCAATTATATCTTCCAGATCATCATTATCTGGATAATCATTAAAATCTTCATCAATTTGCTTAAGATGCTCTGGGTCCCATTCTTCAAATAATTCAAGGAGATATTTCTTCCCTTTTTCTGATAAGAATTTTTCTGCTCTAACATCAAAGATATCTTCTGGTACTGCTCCTTCCACCTTCATGTAGTCTTTAAATTCATTATCATAGGTGAAAGTAGTGTTTCTACAATGCATTAATATTTTTCCTCGTTCAATCAATGCCTAGCATTGATGATAAATGTTGAAAAATCCAACAGCCCTTGATAAAGCAGGATCAGTAACTAGATGTACTGGATGTCCATGAACCCAACTTTGTCGTTGATCATTGAGATCGTTGCAATCAACAATTTGGACAAGATAATGGGCTGGTTTGGCTTTTCTATTTTCATATTCAATTAGAGCACTATAAACCTCTAAAGTTAGGCATCTACGAACTGAAATTTTTGTTGGACCTTCACGAAATGTAAGAATCCAATTGATCATGCATTGCTGGAATTTAGTTAAGGTTGAGAAAAATGAAAATTTTGGATCTGAGATTTCCGTGAAGTAACGTACAATCCTGTATTTCCAGGCTTTAAAAATAGGATCATTTGGAGATAATGAATTTGCTGGAAAACAAATACCACCAACTCCAAATCTATCGGCAAAAAAGATCATTATACTCCAAGACTCCAGAATATCATAGGAATAATGATGATAAAAGCCGATGCAGGTTGCATACCACTCATTGAACCATTTTTCTGGAACATGAGAACTTATTTTTTCTTGGATTTCATAAGGACACTGAAGGTAACTAATTTGTAACTCTAGAAGGGAAAATCTTTAGACTATTAGATAGGCAGTAGATAATAGACCAAAACGTGATATACTTTTTATATGGAATTCTAGGTTATCGATAAGGACTTTACTAGAAGGCATAACCCATTCTAGTATAAGTGGCATTTCATTCAGGATTTCCTCCTTTTCTGGCAGGAGGTCGGCTTTGATAGTCACTATTGACGAGTTCTCGAGTTAAACTGCTTGCCAGAGAGTTCTTCGATCCCTGTATATGTTCAGTAGAGAAGGAAAACTGGTTAAGCCATAATTGCCAACGCAGGAGTCGCCCTTGTGCTTGCATATTTGATAAATTCTTTTTTACAAAATCAAGTATTCCTTTACAATCAGTTCGAATAAGAAAAGGTTTTGGAGCTAAAAAGATTAAGAATTTTTCAATTCCACTTATGACTGTAAGGATTTCTTTTTTCATTGTAGGATAGTTGCATTCTGCCTTATTAAAACTTCCACTGCAATATTTCTAGAGTTTTTCTCCTTCTTTAATTTTGAGTACCGCACTTCAGTGCTCATTACTGGCATCTGTTTCAAGAACTAAATGATCTCCTTCGTTAGGTAAATTAAGGACAGGAAGATTTTTACACATCTTTTTGAAATTTTGAACAATCTTTGTATCATTAGTGGTCCATATCCAACTTACTTCTTTCTTGAGTTTCTGCTGCAATGACTTTCTTAATTTGGCTAAATCTTTAATAAAATCTGAAGCATAGGTAAGGCATCCGAGAAATCTTTCGGGCTGCTTCCTGTCTTTAATTTTTTCAAAAAATTTTTCTATTTTTTCTAGAATGTGCTTTTGCAAGATGATTTATCTAGCTTTTATCTCTAGACCTAAAAACTCAATTTTTTGCTCAGCATAAATACATTTGTTCTTACCAAGTATAATGCCATGATCAATACATCTTTGGGTAACAGCCACGACATTATCTTTATGTTGCTCTATGGTTTTGGAAAAGATAAGGATATCATCAATGTAAACTAGACAATAATGATTAAGGTCTTTGAAGATGTTATCCATTCCTCTCTGGAATATTTGGGGTGTTGTGGGGCACTAAATGTAATTAAAGAAATACTTTCCTCATCCATTTTTATTTGCCAATAACCGCTTTTGCAATCTATTTTTGAGAACCAAGAGGCTCCTTGAATTCTGTTAAAAAGGACTGTTTTGTTATGAATATAGTAACCATCAAAGATAGTATTATCATTAAGATTTTTATAATTGATTATCATTCTACCTTTTCCTCTTTTTTCTTCAGCATGATTTTTTACCGTGAAAGCCGAACTAGTGCAAGGACTCTTATTGTTTCTAATCAATCCTTTATCCAGAAGTTCTTTGATTTGTTTATTAAACTCTTGGATGTCCCGGTGTGTATACACCATTTGTTTGACTCAAATGATGGTGCTGGGATTTAGTAGAGTGATTTTAGCAAATATTTTGTCTTTATCCCAAAATCTTAGAGGATTGTCAGAGTAGAGTTCTTTACATAATTTTTCTTGTTGTTCAATAATCTGCTCTTTAACAGATAACTCATGTAATGAGATTATCAGTGCTACTTCTCGTTGTGTAGGCATTACCTTCTCACCACGCTGGTCGCGTGTAAACTCAATTTTTTGATGAGTGTATGCCTTATTTAATTTTTTAATAGGAACTGAGTGACCATTGATTGTAAATATTACTTGGTTTATAGTCTGAGTGTATAGAGAATATAATCTTTGAAAATTATTTCCAATAATCATATCATGAGAGGGTTGATTAGTAGTCCATAGAACTGGTATAATACATTGGACTGCTCTTAATTCTATGGTTAACCCTTCTATGGCTTCATTATGGCTCATAACACTATTATCAGCTATCCTTACTTGTAACGGATTTTTAGCTTTTTTACACATAAATTCAAGAAATAATGATCTTTTTTCAAAGCATACAGAACAACCACTATCTAGGTAAGCACACAGTTTATATTTATTATATCCCTCTAAATATACCTTTATTGGAATATAGATGCTATTAGGGTTTGTATTGGTGGCCTCATAGCATATTTTCATAGTTATATTTTTGACTAATTCATCCTCATAGATGGGTTCACTAACAGTTCTAGTTTTGTACCCAATAACTTTTCTATCTAGACTCATAATTCGGTCTACATTGGGTTTTGCAGCCTCAAAACTCATTCTACTCATTTCACTGGTCATGTTATTGCATCATCTTCTTTAAACTCTTTTTTAGCGGATGAAGATCATTCTCTCTAATTTAACATTGTACTCATACTTCTTAATAATTAGAGTTTAATGGTGATTTTACCTTCCTCATCAATCTTTATTATATTTTTCTTATTAATCTTTGTAGGATTAGTAAAGCTAGATATCCATAAACAGTCAATTTTTATCTATTGAGGATTGGACTTAATCCTCTGGATCTTTTGTATGGGGATAGGACTTTCAAATTTCTCTGCTTCTATCATTGTTACCTTAGTCTTGGGATCTATTGTATTATCTAATTTGTAGATAATTTTTCAAAATATCCTTGAAGGATATCCTTCTCTTTTCATATCCATCCCAACTGTTTTTATCTTAAGGGACAGAAAGTTTTTAGCAAATTCATCTTTTAGACTCACATAATATCTAGGTCAACAGTTGAAGCCTACTGACCCATTATATAAATTGATTTTTATCCCTGTGATAATCTGATTATTAAATTTGGTGTGCCTAATATCATAGAGTAAAGCATAAAGATCAATATCTTTACATAATATTGTCATGGAGTGATTTGAACTTGGACGCTTCCAACATGGATATACCTATACTTTCTATCTTTGTTATGCTTAAGGATATTCTCTCAATTAATCAGATTAACTTCCCCAACGTCATATTCATAATCCTTTATCTCCAAATCTGCTTTCATCATTTCACACACATACTTGCTTTTTAATTAAAAGATAGATTTTTTATAGATCATGTCCTTTTGGATTATGGAAAAAACCCAATCTCCTTTGACTTTCTCATGATTGTTGTCTATAGCAAATTCTTCTTATTAGAGATCACCAAGGCTGACAGAGCTACTCTCCATCATATAATTTATTTCTTCATAATCACTTTCTTCATATTCATTGTCCAATATAATTTCAACAATTCCTTTGTTGTTGCTTAAGGCTAGGTCTAAAGCCTAATCATCACTAAACTCAACATAATCTAAATTTTTCAAGGTTTCAATCAGTTTGTTATTCATCCTATTTTTGCATTCATTAGCATAATGTCCTACTCCTCCACATGCCCAGCATTTACAATTGTTTTTTCCTGCCGGATAATAAGTTGCTTTTCTAAAAAAATCTACATTTTTTAGGACTTGGCTTGTTATAATATTTTCTCCTATATTTTTCTCCCCCTTGCTTATTAAAGCTCTTTTTCTTATAAAACTTTCTTTTCGTATTCTCTCATATTCTTTTCCCCATTGGTGAGGCGAATTCTAACAAGTTAGAAACTGCTTCTTAATTTTCTTTTACTTTTGGAGATCAAGACATTAATCATTGATCCATTTTCTTAGACCAGAGATTCTAGAATCAAGGGTATCAATGACATCTGCTCGCTCGAGATATGTAATATATTTTTCATTGATTATGGAATTTATTGGATATGACAATTTATCATAAAATATACCAAGATTAGTTTCATTATGGTCAATTTTGTAATAATATTGACTAAATTCAGCAATATAATTTTTTAGATATCTTATATCCTATAATTCTATGTTATTAATCTTTCTTTGCCATTCTCTTACTTTTTCTTCGAAATCAAGTTTAGCTTCGATGAACTCGGTTTCAATTTCTTTATATAAATTTTTAAACATTGCAGCTGGTGTCTCCATCATTCTTAGGTATTTTTACCTTCTTCAGTTAATGAATCATACCAGTCAGCTACAGTACTAGAAAAACTATGTTCGATGTAATTTAAGAAATTAGCAGCAGTCCATGTAGTATTTAAGTTTAAGATATCATTCATGCCTCTTTTTCAATACTTAAATATTTCTTCTCTATTACGGGCTCAATTAATGTTTAAGATATATCCTGTTTGACTAATTGGAGTAAGGCCAATTTCTTCGAAAGTTGTGGTTCTCCTTGGGACAAACCCAAAGGAAAAATTGATTGTACGTCCTGCTGGAATGTATCTAGGTCTTAAAAAATGAGTATTTCTCCTACAAGGTTCACCAAATTCTTCAGGTTTAGGAACTACATTGTTAGCGAGATTGGTCTCAGTTTCATATAAGTCAATCTCTTCTCCAATTTCGTTAATCTCATCCTCAGCAGCCATTTTACCATTTTTTAATCTAATTTTCGTTTAATTTCTTCTGGGTTTTGCTCTTTATCGAGCATATTTTATAGTTTATCAAGAGTATATTGCTTATATTCCATCTTCTTCTTCTTTCTTAGCTTTTTCCGCTAATTTTTCGCCCAATTTTTCACCTAATTTTTTTGGATTTTTATCTCGTATAAAGGAAATGGAATCTTATTTTTTAGATTTTGGAAAGGATATTTATACTGAAAAAGAGTATTAACACTAGAAATTGTTTTACTACTATGCTTTACTTTGTTAACTAGTAAAAGATGGATTATAGATATCTGCTTCTTAAGCTCTTTAACTTTGGTCTTTATTTTATCTAATTCTGCCTTTAATTCTAAAACTATATCAGTGATATAGTTTAATTGGGGTGCTAATAGAGAAAGTCCCTCCGGTGAGTGAACAATGTGAGAATAATTCGGTCCAGGGCAAGCCGATGATGATTTAAGCATTAATCATAGTTAAACACAGTTAATTACCTTAATTAATTATTAATTAACTTAATTATCTCAATTATTTTTGCAACATGGCTCTGATACCAATTGAAAGAGGACTTCGAGATGTACTAGTGAGTAAAATATTACAAACACAAATTTAGATTTTTCAAAAGTAAGTTTTTAAGGATTGAGGGTATATTTGTAAACATGAAAGTTTAGGGCATTTGTGCAAAATAGTTGAACAGTGAATATGGCCCTTTTTGTTGGTTACTATAAAATACAGAACCCCTTATAATTAGTTATCAAATTAGAGGGCTCTTAAAATATTTTACGATAAACAGAGTGTACCTCTATATAATTTATCCCTGTAAAAAGGGTACCTCTCATCCTCATTTCCACACATCCCCTCATTCCATTTTCCCCTCTTCCATTCCATTCTAGTTAGATTAGGATTTAGATTAGAAGAAGAGAGAGCAAGTTGAAGTAAAGATTTGCAGGGATTCCACCCTGGGCTTGCAACGACGGTTCAAGCGCGATTTTGACTGAGCAAACTCTTCTCTTTTCTCTTCTCTTTTCTGTTGAGATTTATCATTTTAGAGTAGTTAGATGTTTAATTTAATTATGTGTGAGTATGTTTAATTGTTGTCTAGGGATTTAGTAGTTTATGAAAGTATAGTTAGATCATGTTTTAATCTATAGAATTGTGTTTACTTCATGACTGGTTTGATTTCATTCTATCAAGTGATTATCATGTTGTTAGTGGATTTTTTGCCAAAGTTTACTTGCACACTTGAAACAATCGGGTGAAAACCTGAAAGGTGACATTTGGTTATTGGACTGCTTGATTAGATATGACATAATGTCATCTCGAAAGAGAGATTTGCTTGTTAGGAGGACTAGAAAGTAATCGAAGATATTTAACTTGGATTAAGACAAATTAGTACAAAAGAACGACTTTTGCTTAGTTTAGGTCAATTTGGTTGAGTTCGAAAGAATAGACTAAATTTTTAGAGAGATTGCAATTTCTCGAAATTAACCGATTAGAGAAAAACACATGTTCATTATTTTGATCCAATCAACTTTCATAACTACATGAATTCCTAGGCGTTTTCTCCTTAATTGATTTAAAATTAGTCAATTAGAAGTTGTTAAATTTAAACCCCTTGAATTAGTTATGGTTGTTTCTTTATCTTCGTATTTTTATCAATCTAAAGTTTGGATTTGCTTAGCATATCTTAAGAGAATATAGCCCAATAGATCAACCTAGTCTCTGCGGGATCTACCTTGATTTGCTACAACGCCACCGTGCGCTTGCGAGCCTATCACCTACCCACCTAAGAAACTAATTGATCCATCCCAGAGGACAATCTCTGGCATATTCTATCTTTCAAATACAAGAAGGGTCTCTTCTTTCCTGCCAATGAAGGTAGGGAGGCTGAGGTGCTTGTTTTGGGCTAGGACTTCTTTAATCCCGAGGCACCTGATAATATCTTCTCATTGAGCAAGGGGGGCACCTTTGGAGAACACAACATTGGTTTTTATCAAAGTTTACCTTTTGTCCCCAGGCCTTCTTATAGCTAAAAAGAATATCACAAATCAAAGCTTGGTCAGGAGAGGCTTTGCAAAATAATATGGAGTCATCAGCGAATAGGAGATGGGATATAACTAGAGCTCTTGAACAAACCCATAGTCCGGAGAGGGCTTTAGACTCCACCGCATGGGATATCATAGAAGAGAGGCCTTCAACACACAGGAAAAACAGAAAAGGAGAGATGTAATCTCCTTGTCTAATGCCTCTACTAGGGGTAACTAGACCTGTTGGACTTCCATTGATAAGGAACGAGCACGAGGCAGACTGATGCATTTCATGACCAGGGGCACCCAATTCAGATTAAAGCCCAATTTTAGCATTATTTTTTCTAGGAACGATCACTAGATCCTGTCAGAAGCTTTGCTCATATGTAGTTTTATTGCCATCACTCGATTGTTCCATTGTGACCATGCATATAATGAAAGAGCTCATAGGCAATCTGGATGTTGTCGGTAATCAATTTTCCAGGGGTGAAGGCACTTTGATTTTCTAAAATAATATTTGGGGGAAGTTTCTTCAAACGATTGCAAATCACCTTGGTGACAATTTTATAAATCAAACTGCAAAGGCTGATAGGGCAAAAACCAGTCATGTTAACTATGCTCAGTTTTTTCAGAATAAGGACTACATTGGTGTGGTTGAATGATGGGGGAAAGGCAGCCCCCTCCAAGATTTCCGAAATAGCCTCTGTCACTCCATCACCAACAATGTCTCAGTAGTGCTGATAAAAAAAGGGGTTTGAGCTGTCCGGTTCCGATGCCTTGGAGGCATACATTTGAAAGACTGCTTCCCTAATCTCCTCAGCCGAATAACGAGCTATGAGGGAGTTGTTCATTCCCAAATTAACTCGAGGCTGAATATGTTATAACACTTTTTCAAAGTCAGCGTGCAAGGACGTAATGAAGAGATTGTTAAAGAAGCTAATAACGACGTCCTCATAGTGACTATGCTTAGATCTTTCATTTCTGTCCTCATCAAATAATGTGATTGGCCGCTCGTCTTATCGAAGCTCTAGTGTGGAGTCATTTAGAATTAGAATCCCTATGCTCTAAAAAGTCGATTCTAGACCTTTGGTGCTAGAGGATCTCTTCTTGCCATCATAGGAGGCTAATCTATGATAATATATCATCCAGCTGATTGATATCTCTTATTCCCAAGAGCTCTGATTTTGCTTTGTACATACCCAAACTCGGTTATGTTCTAAGCGGAGAGTTCAATAGCGCACCTCTTGATTTTGTGCTCCATATCAAGAGCAGTAGACTGGGCTCCCATGGTACTCCATGCACGTCGGATGACTTCACTAGACCCATCATAAAGAGCCCACGTGGTCTCAGATTTAAAACCTCGCTTGTTACTTCTCATGTGGGCCGATGGCTTTCCCTTCAGCTTTAGTTATATTGTAGTTGGGAAATGGGTCGGGTCGGTTCGACCTGTTTAATAAACAGGTCAATTTCGTATTGGCATTAACAATAACTTAAATTTGCTCAAAATTGAAAAATAATACATTTTCAAGCTAAATAGCGAAATTGCGTCGACTTCAGGTCGAAATCGGTTTGGTTCGAGTCGAGTTTAGGTTACTTTCAGTAACTTTGGGTCAGGTTATTGTGTCATATTAGACTTTTTGAGCTCTATGTTGTACAGGAAGGTGATCGGAGCTTCGCATCGAGATGAAAGACTTTTGCCTTCGAGAATAATAGCGACCATGCTAAAGAGGCAAAGAGCCTATCTAATCGCTCCTCTAC
Source organism: Carnegiea gigantea (assembly GCA_029747015.1). Classification (NCBI taxonomy): domain Eukaryota; kingdom Viridiplantae; phylum Streptophyta; class Magnoliopsida; order Caryophyllales; family Cactaceae; genus Carnegiea; species Carnegiea gigantea. The sequence goes on from JAKOGI010002257.1 coordinate 25,865, forward strand.
AGATTGAACACCATCCCTCCTATTCCACAAAGTAGACTAATAACCCGAGAAGTCGAGGTCGTGTAAAGTACAAGCTGAGGAGGTATCTCGAAAACAATCAAGCACTGCTTGTGGTTAGTCTAGCCCATCCTTATGGCAAAGGGTTGTTCGTGTGTACGATGAAGAAATTAGTGGGGGGGTAATTTCGCCACATGGTTTGTTATCATTCGCTAGCTTAAAAAGTAGATGTAATTTGCAATAGTTAGTCAACAGCATGAGACCTGTTGCTTTTGTTGGTTTACCTAGATTTAAGCCCGTATATTAAATTTTTGATTCCAAATGTGAGTCACCACAATAACAAAATTAATGTAAGTCAACTTACATTTGAGTGGGATTGAATGTGGGCCTTATTGTAGATGCTCTTAGGGGAGCAACCCTTAGGTTTTCTTCCTTTTCACCCTATGCAGTAGCTATAAGCAGACAAAAAGTAAAAGGTTGTTACAAGTTGTAAAGACTTATAAAAATTATATCGACTTATATAAAGATCTAAGCAGTCATAGGAAACTAAGAAACTGTGAAAGTAGTTGTAAGCAATAGTTAAAATTATCAAAAAGCTACAAAAAGATATAAGGGGTTGTAAGGAATTGCAAGAATTTGTTAGTGTTGTAAATAGTTGTAAATAGTTGTGAAGGACTATAAGACGCTGTAAGTAATAAGCTCATAGTTGCTTATCACGAAGAAGAACATGGCCTTATAGTTATAGTACAGTATTGCATTTATGCACCTAAAACACATGGCGGTTGGGGATGGTGATTCAATAACAATTCAAGTTAAATCCAATATGGTCCAAAATAGAATTTTTTAAAAATCCAAATCCAAAAGAAAATATCCAATATAAATCAGATTAAAAAATTCAAATTTGAGAGGATCATATCAAATTTAGAATGGAGATTTTACCCAATCCAATTTTTGTTAATCTAATTATTATAAATTTTCTATTTTTAGTTTTCCTCATCTTATTTAAAAATATATAAATGGATTGAATGGATATTATTCGATCAGACACAAACTTGATTTGGATTGAGCCTAGTCGATTAAGATTATTACATCTGAAAATAAGCATAACATGTTAGGATTTGTAGAGATATGATACAAAGTAATTGATCCATTATCATTCCTAATGACGGCACGGTATTTTTTTTGGGACATACATGGACTGGTTTTTAAAAAAAAATTGGAGGATCTGTAGGATTTTAAATGTTAAAGGATTAGCTTGCAAGGTAATACCAGGTCTACAATAAAAATTGTCCAGTGAAGACATAAGCATCCCACACACACTTGTAGATCAATGTGTATAGAGGTAAGATCACAAGGAGTATAGTCCTGGGGAGTTTATACTCCCAAAAGGACAGTAAGAGTTAGGGGAAGTTGAGTGGATCTGAACTTTGATGGCATGATTTGAAAGGCAATGTGCAGTGTTACGCATGATATCATCTTTTTGCTCTAGTTGCTAGAATCGCGGCTTATATGGTTGGTCAAAAAATAAGAATAAACATCACGCATGTAGGTCAATCATTGTACATTATTCGATCCAAATCTGAACCTGATCAAAGACTGGGTCGAACCGAACCAGACCGCTCCAAGCCGAAAGCATTCAGTCTGGTCCTAGGTCTAGAAAATTCACTTATTCGGTCATCAGTGCGATCCACCAGTCCGAACCTTGGACCCACTATTTTTTGAATAAAATAAAATAAAAATCAGCTCTTGATTTGCTTCTTTGATTTCATCACATGCTTAGCGTCACTTTTCATCACTCCAGACTCATATCTCTATAACCTCTCTGTACGCTTTGGTATTTTATGATCTACGGTATGGGATTTTAGGCCTTTGGTTTTCAATTTGTTATGAGTTTAAGACTTTTTTTTTTATTTATTTGGTTAAAGACTAATGCTAGCCCATGCTCTTTAGAATTTGCAAAACAAACCAACAATGACGTGCAAGATTATGCCGAAATTAATTGAGTCTAATAAGCTTTATTCCAACTGCACTTGAAAATAAATTCGGTCTACTTCATTTTATCCTGGTACGGTCTAAATTTTTTTGGTTCGGTTCGGCTCTTATTCGGTTTGAATCGATGAACACTCCTAAATGAGAGAGATTTAGGGTGCCTAAAACATCCTACTTTTAATGCTTGGGGACTTCAAGCGGATTGTAGGTATACATGTGAAGAAGAGGGTGAGTCATTGGACGATATAGTCAGATGGATGCGTTTCGAAGTACTATTGATTACTATGGCATAAACTAAGTGGGATCCTCAAAAGCTAGCAAAATTACGTGAGTAACGATTGGCCCGAGTTTTATAGACAATGAGTCATGTAAAAAATTTATAAATTGTGTTTGCTCCCAATATCCTAGGTATATGTCGGGTATAATGCACCACTTTTCTAACATAGAAAGAAAGATATGGGATAGGGATGATGAAAAGTCTATAAGATTTAAGCCTATGTGGCCCTCAACTGAAGGGTCTCTTCAAATTGTAGTGAATGTGTAGGCGAAGCAATTGAAACAAAAATTAAGAATTGTGCTACGACTCTTATAAAATCGAGTAGAAGGAATATGATAGCATGGGAAAAGAAATCAACAAAAATAAGGAGTTGAAAAAAGGGACAAAGGGAGATCTCCTAAAGGGTCACATTGTTATGTTGCCATTAGCTAGTGAAAGACTGGGCAAACCACACCAAGAACATGAGATGTACTAGTATGTTGTGGCTCAGGCCTGAGACCAATAAGATTTGGGATGTACAAAACAAATAAGACTTGTTCTCATTACAAAACCAGTGACAGGATAAAAAAAGAATTTCGCAGAAGGGCTAGAAGGGGGAGAATGGACACATATACCAGAGCAAAACTAAGTTATAGGACATTATAGTAAATTACTTTCATAATTTATTTAGTCCTTCCAACCTTAGCAATGCCCTATGAGATCTTGAAGGTATCTACAACATGTGAAGTGAGTTGAGGCATCCAAGTCTAGATTAAGAAATTCATATAGCTTCGATGAACATGCATCTAACAAAAGCTCGGGGCCTAGATGAACCAGGCACACTATTTCCTTATAATGTCTAGAATGTTGACAAAACAAATGTTATCCAATTTGTGAGAGGTGTGCAGAATAGCATGACAGACATGGGCATCATTAACAAGGATAACATTATGTTAATTCTCAATGTTAAAGATTAGATCTCATCTCCCAGTTCTGCCTTGTCAACTCATGTAAAGCACTTGTTACAATAGCCTCCAAGACCTTAGCAAACCGACTCAAATGGATCCTTCTGAACATTCATTGTTGGAACTTGGTTAATTTTGAGAAAAATGGGTACTTTGTATCTGGAAATTCCATAAAGTGAACCGCTATCCCGTACTCCCAGGCTTTAATGATGGGGTCATTTGGAGAAATTGAATTTATTGGGAAACTAACACCAGTAACTCTATATTTATCGAAAAAATAGATCTTGTACTCCAAGGCTCCCAAATATCATAGGAATAATTATGATAATAGTCAATGTAGGTTGCATACCACTCATTGAACCATTTTTTCTTAAATATGAGAACTTATTTTTTCTTAGATACCATTAGGACATCTTTAGATAATTAACTTGTAACTCTAGAAGGGAAAATCTTTAGGTTATTAGGTAGGCAGAAGACAGCAAACCAAAATGTGATATACTTTTTGTATGGAATTCCAAATTATCAATAAAGACTTTACTAGAAGGAGAAACCCGTTCTAGTAGTAATGACATTTCATTATGGATTTTCTTCTTTTTTGGCAGGAGTTCTGCTCTGATGATCACCATTGGCGAGTTCTCGAGTTAAACTATCTGCCAGAAAGTTCTTCAATCCCTGCATAGGTTCAATAGCGAAGAAAAAGTGGTTAAAACATAATTGCTAACGCATGAGTCACCATTGCACCTGCATATTTGATAAAGTCTTTTTCACAAAACCAAGTATTCCTTTGTAATCGGTTCGAATAAGAAAAGATTTTAGGGCTAAAAAGATTAAGAATTTTTCAATTCCTCTTATAAATGCAAGGATTCCTCTTTCCATCGTGGAATAGTTGCATTATGCCTTATTAAAAGTTCCACTGCAATATTTGCAGAGTTCTTCTACTTCTTTGACTTTGAGTAATGCACTCTAGTGCTCGTTGTTGGCATCTGTCTTAAGAATTAAATCATCTTCTTCATTAGGCAAATTAAGAACAGGAAGATTGTTACACATCTTTTTAAAGTTTAGAACAATCTTTGTATCATTAGTGATCCATGTCCAACTTACTTCTTTCTTGAGTTTCTGCTGCAATGGCTTTCCCAGCTTAGCTAAATCTTTAATGAAATCTGAGGCTTATGTAAGGTATCCAAGAAACCTTCCTATTGCTTTCTATCTTCAATCTTTTCCGAAAAATTTTCTATTTTTTTAAAAATATGCTTTTGTAAGATGATTTGTCCAACCTTTATCTCTAGACCTTAAAATTCAATTTCTTATTCAGCATAAATGCACTTGTTCCTACCCAGTATATGATCAATACAACTTTGGGTGACAACTAAGATCTCATCTTTGTGTTGTTCTATGGTTTTAGAAATGACAAGGACATCATTAATTTAAACTAAATAATAGTAATTGAGGTTTTTGAAGATGTTATCCATTCTTCTTTGAAATATTTGAGGTGCATTTTTAAGTCCAAATGGCATTACTATCCATTCATGATGTCCTTGTGGGGCACTAAATGTAGTTAAAGGAATACTTTCCTCATCCAGTTTTATCTACCAATAACCGCTTTTGTAATCCATTTTCAAGAACCAAGAGGCTCCTTGAAGTCTATTAGAAAGGACAGTTTTGTTAGGAATATAATAACAATCAAAGACAGTATTATCATTAAGCTTTTTATAATTAATTACGATTCTTGTCTTTCCTCTTTTTTCTTCTGCATAATTTCTTACCATGAAAGCGGGACTGGTGTGAGGACTTTTGCTACTTTTGATTAGTCCTTTATCCAGAAGTTCCTTGCTCTGCTTATCAAATTCTTGGATATTCTAGCATGTATATACCATTTGTTTGACTCGAATAATAGTATTGGGATTTAATAAAGTGATTTTAGCAAATATTTCATCTTTATCCTAGAATTTTAGAGGATTATCAGAGTAGAGTTTTTGTATAATTGCTCTTGTTGTTCAGTAATTTGCTCTTTAATAGATCACTCAAGCAATCAAATTGTCAACACTATCTTACGTTGTGCAGGTATTACCTTCTCACCACGCTGGCTGCATGCAAACTCAATTTTCTAATGAATGTATGCCTTACTTAATTTTTCAATAGGAACTAAGTGACCATTGATTGTAAATATTATTTACTTTATAGTATGTATGCATAGAGAATATAGTCTGAAAATCATTTCAAATAATCATATCTTGATAAGGTTGATCAGTAGCCTATAGAGCTGTATAATGCATTGAACTCTGCTTAATTCTATAGATAACGCTTCTATTTCCCCGGCATGGCTTATAATGTTATTATCAGCTATCGTTACTTGCAAAAAATTTTTGGCTTTTTTCTACATAAATTATGGAAATAATGATCTTTTTTTAAAGCATATAAAACAACCACTATATATGTAGGCGTACAATTCATATTTATTATATTCCTCTAAACATACCTTTATCGGGATATATATGCTATTAGGATTTGTTTTGATAGCCTTATAGCATATCTCCATAGTTATGTTTTTAACTAATTCATCTTCATAAATTGGCTCACTAACAGTTCTTGTTTTGTACCTAATAACTTTTCTATCTAAACGCATGCTTCTGTCTACATTGTGTCTTGCGGGTTCAAAACTCATTCTGCTCATTTCACTAGTCATGTTAATAATATCATCTTTTCTAAGTTCTTCTTTAGCTGATGAAGATCCTTCTCCCCATTCTGATCTTGTAATCATACTTCTCAATAGTTCGGGTTTAACGGTTATTTTACCATTCTCATCAGTTTTTATCACATTTGTCTTCTTGATTTTTGTAGGGTTGACAAAGTTAGATATCCATGAACGATTAATTTTTATCTCATGTGAATTGGATTTAATCCTTTGGATCTTTTGTATAGGGGTAGGACTTTCAATTTTTTCTGTCTCTATCATTATGACCTTAGTCTTTGGATCTATAGTATTCCTTTCTTTTCATGTCCATCCTAACTGTTTTTATCTTAAGGGAAGGAAGTTTTTGGTACATTCATCCTTTAGGCTTACATAATATCCAGGTCGATAATTGAATCCCACTGATCCATTACATAAATTGGTCTTAATCCCTATGATAATAATTTGGTATACTTAATATCATAGAGCAAGGCATAAAGATCAATATCTTTGCCATAATATTGTAAAGGAGTAATTTGAACTTGGACACTTCCAACATCGATATACCTATGATACTTTCTATCTTTATTATGCTTAAGGATGTTTTCCAATTAATAAGATTAACTTCTCCTATATCATACTCACAGTCTTTGATTTCAAGATCTCCTTCCATCATCTCGTAAACATACTTGCTCTTTAATAGAAAGATAGATTTTTTATAGATCATATCTTTCAAAATTATAGGAAGGACCCAATCTTCTTTGACTTCCTCGTGATCATTGTCTACAACAAACTCTTCTCCTTGAAGATCGCCAAGTGTAACACCCTGAATTTCTAATTACTTTCTTTATTACTAATTATTAACCTACGTGGCAGCGGACCCTAGTTTTAGGTGCTACCGTCATATTTCTTTCATGAAAATACCATATTGTGTATCAAATAACAATTAATACAAAGGTTCTTCAATAAAACTTCAGCTTAAAGGATCCAATTACCATTGAACAACTACTAAACTGAAACAATTGCCCATTACAATTCCTTCTCTAAACAACTAATGTTTTGTTCCCTTCGGTTTAAGCTTTACCTTTGGTCCCCCAATCCCATGCAAAACCAGTTCACCTGAAAATAAAATATTTTATAAAAGTGAGATAAAGTCAGTAAGAAATTCTTTTTGAAAATATTTTAGGGGTAGGGGAAAAAAAGACCACACTTACTCATTTTCCGTTAACATAACCATCCATACTTACATTATCTTAGTGATGCACACATACAAACTAAGATCCAATTATAATAATCAGATTTGAGGATGAGCGACCTCACTGGGTTTCATGGCCTGCGCTTGGATTTAACGCAGCCGCTTAACTTAATCATGGCCTACCGCCGACTATGGCAGTTACCGCTTAACCATTTCCTGGCCTACCATCATCATTGATGGTTAGCGCTAACCTAGCCCACGTCCTAACAGGACACGTGGCTGCTCACATGCATGCACTATTTTTCGGGGAAGACTATTGGCCTTCAATCACCATAACTAGTTCACAGTCTCACCCATAATCAGCCCTTACTATCACTATTATGCTCTCTCAAATTAAAGGTCAATTTCACATGCCTAGTTCATTCAAATTCAACCCAGTCCCTAAGACATTACCACAATACGCAACTTTCATTTCAACATAACATTCCAAAACCCAACTCCATAGATGTAGCAAAGCCATGCAATTCTAACCACGCAGTCATGTTCAGTTGACTCATGCCATAATTACATAAAATTAGCATTGAAATCGATTCTTACCATATTCAACGCACACACAATTTTTCAAGCAACTCAGAGAAGGTTTAGGGTATGATTGTTACCCGAATTCCATACAAATTACGGGCTCGGTTACTAGTTTAGGCCTATTGCTCTGCATCTGGGCCAAAACATCGCCGACACTCAGTCCAAAACTTCTTGGGCCATAATCCTAGCCCCAGCCCTACTTATAAGAATTTTTGTAGAATTCTACCAATGTCTAGGGCTCCCAACTGAAGCCCAACTTTGGATCCAGATTCAACTAGAATCTGGGTCCAACTTTCAGAACCTATAACTTTTGCTCCTGACTTCAAAATGTTGATTTCTTACCCATTATAGAAAGGTCGGTCCGTCCTCTACGCTTCTTATGTTTAGGGTTTTATCAGAATTTGAGTCATTTTTCTAATTCTTTCTACGGTGTCACTAACTGTCCCGATCTGGACAGTCCCCGATAATTCAACCATAATACTCCGATTCGTTCGATTCCAAAACTAGGTTACACAGCACATCCCGATGCACCTACCCTAAAAACTTCACAATTTTTGGGTTATTGTCCTGTCCTGGCTGAATTTTCAAAGTCAGTGTATGTGCAGCCCCTAAGGCCAGCAGGTTCTGTCCATATTTTTCAATTCCAATAATTACCTTTGGCTCGGTTTTTTTAAAATAAAATCTCACTCGCAACTAACCCGTGATATTTCCAACAGCCCTATTTCTACTTCCTCATAATCCAAGTCGAATCAAATTTAAAATCTTTAATTTAAAAAATTATCAAACAACACCCATAGACTCACATTGATGCAATTTCGGGAGAGGGGCGATTGAAATGTCGCATCTTTAGAGTTTTAAATCTGAAAAATCATTAAAAAAAACTCAAATCAAATGTTTCATACTTGAAATCTCAAATCAAAACCATGAATTTAGTGATAAAATACAAGGAAAATCCAAACTTTTGGGGTTTGCATGCATGGGGTGGATGGGGGTGCACCCCACTTACCACCAAGAGAGAGAGAACGACGAGGGGGTACGGCTTAGAATGTGACTAGGCGGCGGCGGCAGCAGCACAGGGCGGAGGCTTGTAATGGGCGAGAGGGGGAGAGAGAGAGATTGCCAAGGGGAGAGAGAGAGTTGTAGAGAGAGAGAGTGTGGGGGTTGTGGTGGTGGCTGCCAAGGGTTTAGGGGTGAAAGAGAAGTGGCAACACACTAGGGTTTGGGGGGGAAGGGGTGGTCGGCAGCTAGGGCAAGAGGGAAGGGGCTTTTTCTTTTCTTTTTTTTTGAAAGCATCTTTGAATAAACAGAAAAGAAGGATCTTGGGTCAAAAATTTTCAACTAATTGGGTAATTAGTTGTTTATGTCTAAGGAGGTAAATTTAAATATAAATGGATGAATAATAAAAGTACTATGAATAGACAAGAAATATTCGGGTCTAGGAAGCGTAAATAATGAGAACAGGAAACTAAATAAATCGAGGAAAATAACCCGAATTAAATCTTCAATCTTTAATGTAATAGGGTAAATGAAAATTTTGAAAACAAAAGCATAGAGGAAAAGATTTCGATTGGCTTGGATTATGAAAGTTAGTCCACGTCACATAATTTTCCCATATTAAATTTCTGGGATTTTAAACCAAGGCTAACCAAGCTACTTTTCATCATATGACTTGTCTTTTCATAATTATTTTCTTCATATTCATTGTCCAATATGATTTCAACAATTCTTTGGTTATTATTTAGAGCTAGGTCTAATGCCTCGTCTTTACTAAGCTCAACATAATCTAGGCTTTCCAAGGTTTCAATAAGCTTGTTATTCTTCCGATTTTTGCATTCATTAGCATAATGTCCTACTTCTCCACATGCCCAGCATTTGCAATTGTTTTTCCCTGCTGTAGAATAAGCTGCTTTCCTGAAAAAGTTTCACTGTTTAGGACTTGATTTGTTATAATATTTTCTCCTATACTTCTCTCCCCTGTGCTTATTAAAACTCCTTTTTTAAATAAAATTTTCTTTTTCTTCTCCTTTCAGGTTCCTTGCCCTATTGGTGAGACAAACCCAGCAAGTTAGGAATTGTTTCTTAATTTTTTTTTTGCTTTTGGACATTAAGACTTTAATCATTGACCCATTTGCTTAAATAAGAGATTCTCGAACCAAGGGTGTCAATGGCATCTGTTCTTTCAAGCTATGCATGTATTTTTCATTAATTATGAAATTTATAAGATATGATAATTTGTCATAAAACATTCCCAGATTAGTTTCATTATCCCCAATTTTGTAATAATTTTGACTAAATTTAGCAATATAATTTTTCAGATATCTCATATCCCATAATTCTATTGTTATTAATCTTTTTTTGTCACTCTCTTGCTTTTTCTTCAGAATCAAGTTTAGCTCCTATAAACTCAGTTTCAATTTCCTTACATAAATTCTTGAACATTGCAGCTGATGTTTCCATCATTCTTAATGTATTCTTACTATCTTCATTTAATAAATCATACCAGTCGACTACAGTGTCAGAAAAACTATGTTCGATCTAATTTAGAAAATTTGTAATAGTTTAGGTAGTATTTAGGTTTAAGATACTATTCATGCCTCTTTTCCAAAGTTCAAATATTTATTCTCTATTACGAGGTCCATCTATGTTTAAAATGTATCCTATTTGACTAATTGGAGTAAGGTCAACTTCTTCAAATGTTGTAGCTTTCCTTAAGATGAACCCGAAGGAAAAATTAGTTGTACGTCCTGCTGGAACATACCTTGGTCTTCTAAAATGAGTATTCCTTCTAGAAGGCTCACCAAATTCTTCAGGTTTAGGAGCAATATTGTTAACCAAATTGATCTCTATCTCATCTAAGTCGAGTTCTTCTCCAATTTCATTAATTTCATCTTCAACAGCCATTTTACCATATTTTTTATCCAATTTTCTTCTAATTTCTTTTAAAGATAACACATTAAGATCTTCTAGTTTAATAAGGTTTATTTGCTGATATATTTCTTCTTCTAATAGGATATTATTAGTCTCTTCATTATCATCAGATAACACATCATGTTTATCACTAATTGTGCCCATAATCTGGTTTAATTCTTCTAGATTTTGTTCTTTCTCGAACATATTCTGTAGTTCTTCAAGAGTATACTGCTTATGCTCCAGCATCTTCTTTCTTTTCAGCTTTTTCACCCGATTTTTCACCTGATTTTTCTCCTACCTCTTTTTGAATTTTTATATCTTACAAAGGAAATGGGTTCTTGTTTTTTGGATTTTGGAAAGGATATTTATGCTGAAATAGAGTACTAATACTGAAAGTAGATTTTTCGCTATGTCTAACTTCGTTAACTAGAGAAAGGTGAATTACAAATATTTGCTTCTTAAACTCCTTGACTTTAGTCTTAATTTTAGCTAGTTCGGCTTTTAATTTCAAAATTATATTAGTGATATAGTTTAATTGAGGTGCTACTGGAGAAATTTTTTCTGGTGAGTGAACAATGTGTGAATAATTCGGACCAGGTGATGATTCAAGCATTAATCACAGTTAATTAGCTTAATTATCCTAATTATTTTTGGTCATGTGGCTTTGATACCAGTTGAAAAAGGGTTTCGAGTACTACCTATGAGCAGAAAAATACATGCACAAAATTAAAATTTTTGAAAGTAAGTTTTTAAGAATTAGGCTTCAAATGAAAATTTAAAAACTTTAGGGGTCTTTTTGCAATTTAAAAAACTGTTTTTGATAAGTTTGGTTCCAGAAATTTTTTGCACCAAAGTTAGATGGACCAGGAAATCATTTCTAAAGTTATAGGCTCCGAAAATTATTTATGTCAAATTTTGGAAGTCAGAAAAGAATTTATCACGTTTTAACCTAATACTACACCAAAACAAGTCCATAATCTTGTCTCCATAGTTGAACTTCCTTTGGAAAGATAATGGCAATGCGTAACTAACTTTACTAAGAGTTAAAAGGGTTAGTGTGCCCATTTCCATGTCAATCAACAATAGGTTCACAATTGCGAATACGGTACACTGCACCTTCCCTTTCATTTCGCTAATTCAACCTTAATCGTCATATCCGTTGCCCTGTCTTCATGTTGGATAAATTGGTGGTCATTTTGCTCAACTTGAATCATATCTTGCAACTGTGGGAGCCTAGCTACTAACTCATCTATTATATCCCTAGCTTGTTTTGGATAATCAAGATCAATTATGTTCAAGTATGGGCATGCATTTTCATTCCACATATAATCACAGTAGAACAAAATAGCCAATCTATTGGGGTTCATATGACACAAAATAAACTTGGAAATTGAATAAATTAGTGCACCATGTTACTACATACGACATTGCCTCTTAAGGACACGCCACGAAACAACGCCGATGGTTGTCGTCAGTTTGAAGCACAACAACTTCCAACCCATTAATAGTACTTTTCACCACTGTTAAAATAACTTAAAGTAGTTCGGGAACCGGTAGAAGTCTAGTTGTACATCCTTCTCCTTGAAGGGTGTTCCATGTGACCTAGCGAGAGTGGTTGTAGATGAGTAAAAGGCAATTCTGGAACAAAGTAATAGGCAATTCGCACTTCTTTTTTAAATCCTGATGCGGACCTTCTTTGGTGCCTAATTAAATTATGCATCACTAATTACATGTAAATGATTCACTACCCACTTCCTTACTGCAAACATAAATGGGGTAGTTGTGGCCTGTTAGGTATGTATTGCCCTGACTTAATGTGGTGGTCCCTTCTTGTGATAAAAATTGTATGAACATATTACAACCTTACTTTGAAATTTACTTAGAGTGGAATCCTCTCGTGTTGTGTAAACATATAGTTTACCTTGTATTATATTGCATGTCACCAAGGTATACTAGCAAATCATATATGGCAAACCTGTCGTCCACAATCTCTACAAGGGTTTCCAATAGCCCTAGTATGACAGAATATAACTCCCTCTCAATATTTGTGCTTAAAGTATATGTACCTTGTTTTGTATTTTGAAATACCCAAGTAGATTATGACACTGAATGTGGTAAACCTAAATTGAAGTGCTTGACAATCTTGTCCATTTACTATTACCAATAGTGTTAAACTATATAGCCAATAACCCACACCTTCACATAGGTCACTAGAAAAATGAAGTTCACTGAATTCATCAAGCCCTCAGGTGCTTGTCTTGTGTACTAAGAGGGACATTGGAATAGCTATAATGCAATAGAGGATGTCAATAAGAATTTAAATTCACTACCACCCACTGCATCATTACAGTATTGGACTATGTTTTAAATGGTTGGCTGGAGTAAATGTGGCACTTAATAACTGTACAAACAAGATTCGAATATATAGTTGGTAATTTGATTCATTTGTAATAATAAATGGGACCATGCTTGCTAATGTACACATTTCATCAAATACTGATCCTGGGAATACGCTATATCAAAGACTAAAATTTGTGACCGTTTTTCTGTGACCACCTAAAAACAGTCACAATTGGTGACTAATTTTGTGACAGATAGCAAATAGTGAGAAATTTCTGACCAAAGGCTAAGCAGTGTGAAATTTAGTCACATTTTGTGATCGATTTTCACTCCACTATAAATTTGGTCATAATTTTTAACATTTCAAAATTTAGTACAATTTTTTCCTATATTTTTAATAATGAGACTGATTTTCTGACCATTAAAGATTTAATTTATGGTCACAAAATTAGTAAAGTAATTACGAAAAAAATCTTGGCTCTAATTAACGACTAAGCGACCCAGGCAACCAAGCCCATCCTCACTTCAGCTCTCTGTCTCTCCCGTTAGGTGGTCATTCTATAGGAACCCTAGCTAGTTCTCCAGCCGCCTTCTCGCTTTCCCCCAACCCATGGTCGCCTTCTCATGCTGCGATGAGCGCACCACAGCACTGATGATGACTCTGTTCTTCTCCAGTTTGCAGACCCGTTTTTGGCCTGAAGCGTATAGCCTCTTATCACTTCGATTCGCGCGAATTTGGTCCTCTTGCTGCGTGAAAGCTTGCTTCAATCTACAAATTTATAAGTTCTTAGTCTGTCTCGAACCTAAATTTGAGTATTTGCTTCTCTTATTTCTCGTCATTTTCCATTTGTAAGTTCTTCGTCGCTTCAATCTCGCTTCAATCATAGTACTGCTTCAATCTCGCTTCAATCTTGTTGTATAGAATTTGACATATTTATGTTATCTTAGATGTTGATGCACGACCACTTATGGTGATTTAGGGATTCATTCAAGATTCACTTGAACTGGAGTTATTAATCTATGGTGTTTGTCACTCATGATGTGCGACCATTCTTATTTCGATGTTTTTGGGTTAATAATGGCTTTACTTTGCTGGGCGTATAAACTGTATAGCATATCCTCGTGTTTGTCACATAGTGCTAATGGCCAACTTAGATGAGGTGATTGCTGAGTCAGGGGAGTATGGATGATGCGTATGTTGAGTAGAATTTGGAGTTCCTTCTGGCTTCTTCTGCTTGATATTCATCTTTGTTAATTGGTGCACAATTGCTGCTTGCTTGCACTGTTGGCCATTCCACAACCACCATCGTTTATTCCACAACTACAATCCTTTTCGAGGATTCAATGTCAATTTTGTGAGGCCTTTTGACTCGGGCGTCATAAATAGTTTGATCTCGAATGTTGGCTTCAGTTTTCAAAGATGAAAAAGGACTGAGAGCTGAAATTGAACATGAATTTGACCATCTCAGGAAGATATATAATTCTAGGTGAAATTTTGTTTGTGCTTTGGATGGAATGGTTACTATAGGACATTGCCCTGTTTGTTTAACTACTGTTTTTCTCACCGATTAGTTTCATGGGATTTCTAGCTTGTCTAAATCCAAGGCCATTGGAAATTTAAGGTGTCTTTGGACCTCAAATATTTATGGAAACTAGCAAGATTAGAGGATTAGAAGAAATTTGTACCTGGAAATTCAGGAAGAAAATGGATCGGAGCTGCTTGTCACCAGAATAAAGACGATTTTGGCAGATCACTTTCGAGCATCACTGCAAACTTCAGAAGGTTTAATCTTTGACCAAAAATGGGCCAGTGCAATTTTTTTTTTTAAAAAAAAGTGAGTCCAACTTGATAAAAGTGATCTTGTCTTAAGAAATATACCCATGTTATCATTGGCATAGGAATAAGAAATATCGTTGTATAATGCAAGTAAGACGCTGGATTTATCATCCAATCAGCCGAATTACGGTTTGACTGTAAAATACTTTGGAATGGTTTACATTATTTTTTAATTTCATTTTACCATTTGCATTGTGAAAACTCTTGGTATCCTTTATTAGCAATGGAATGCTTATTTATGTCATATGAAAAATAGGCTATTAGTTGTAAAGGAGATATCTTTTTAAATACAGGAAAATTTTTTTGTTGGGGGAAGGGTGTTAAATTTAGAACGGAATTGTATATTTTCGCATATTATCTTGGTATTTATATTATTAAAATACTCATATTTTTTATTATGTATTTCATATATTTTGCAGTTGAGCGCTAAAAGTGCTTCAAAGTTACAATGTTTTGCTTGATGGTGTCATATCAGGATGACGATAAGGATGAAAATTATGCATGATTGTTATGCAAACAATACTTGATGGCGTCATATGCGTTGCTTTGTGTTATGGATTACTTTGAATGATGTAGAACTTTGTAATTTAGGTTTGAATGTTTGATACTAAGTTACTTGGATTGGAACTTTATTTGGGTGTTATGAATTATGAAGTATGGTACTAAGGTACTTGTGTTGGGTTGTGTTGGAAGCATATTTGGTTATGGAACCATGAAGTTTGGTTGTTATAAATATGTGATTATGTATTACAAATTTGTAATTCAGGGAAGTGACTGCATTACAAATGCATGTTTCATGTTTTTACAGAAAAATTGGTTACAAAAACACTCACAAATTGTTTTTGATCCTACAAAAATCGATCACGAATACGGTCACATGATTAGCAAAATTATCAACAAGATTGGTCACAAAATCGGTCACAAAAAACGGCGGTCACAGTCATCGTCACAATTACATGATTCACATCAGTCATAAAATCATTCACAACAATAATTCGGTCACAAAAACTATCACAAGGCGGTCTCAAATTCTCATTGCAAAAGCCGTCTAAAAAATGGTGTCAAAAATAAAGCAGTCACAAATTCAGTCACTATTTATAACCATGCAATCAGTCACAAATAGCGTCAAAGGTTTGTGACCAAATCAATTCACAAATTCAATTTCCAACCAAGAATTTTGTGACCACCGTATTCAGTCACAAGGTCGGTCACAAATGTCATTTGTGATCGATTTTACTCTCTTTGCGACCGCTTTTCCAGTCACAATGAATGGTTTTCTAGTAGATATGTTTCAAAGTTAGCTGTACACTCAAGGCAACCAAATTTGTCGTTCACTTTGTTATCCACCCTAGCGTCGATGGCATCCATTGGCGTCATTAATGAGGAAGCCAATCCTCCATCGGCCCCTTTGCCTAATATTGGTTTGATAGAGGACCCAAATTTCATTCCCATTAACAACCTAACATTACAATCGTTTATAGACTTCCCATTACGATCATGGGACGACTTTCATGTTGTAACCTATCAAAGGTTGCGCAATCTGAGATGCATGCTTCCCTTGTTGGTACATGTTCGGGCACAAGTTCCAATTGTAAGTGAGTTCAGTTGTAATAGGATCGAAGAACAACGATGTTCAACTTGCTTAATGCTAGATCATTGTAACGAGTTCAACATGTTAGTGTGGAAGAAGGCACACTCGAAATGTTCGACA
Source organism: Carnegiea gigantea (assembly GCA_029747015.1). Taxonomy (NCBI): domain Eukaryota; kingdom Viridiplantae; phylum Streptophyta; class Magnoliopsida; order Caryophyllales; family Cactaceae; genus Carnegiea; species Carnegiea gigantea. The sequence continues at coordinate 42,315 of JAKOGI010002257.1, forward strand.
TAGAAACATCCCTACACCATCAACCACTCTACTTAGGATAATTGCAATATCCTAATCCATACTTACATACGAATTGTACAACTGGAGTGATGATATGTACATGCACATCCTGCAGAAAGGCCACGCTAGGGTATAAGTGAACATAATCGCCACAACCCCCGAAGAGTGGAATGACATTAAGTGTACTATAAACATGTTGCTATCAACTCACGTATTGGTATCCCTCTATGGGTGAATGACTATTGCCCGAGCGACATTTGCATTGCCGTTTGGAATTGTAGAGAGATAGTATGAACATCTTTCCCACCAAACTTAAGGGGATTATTTTCAGTCATTAGGGCCCCTATTATGGTGGTTATGGATATAAGAGTGAGAGATGAAATGCAAGAGAGATCTTGTGAAGAACAAGAATGAACCATGGTTTTATATAGGGCTGAGCAAAAAAACCGAGTACTCGGTTACAGACCTGGACCCTATTCGGACTCGGCGGGTCCAGACCCGGAGTCGGCTGAACTGGTTTCGAAAATGTGGAACCGGTTGCAACCGGGTCCGGAGCCGGGTCCTGAAAATATGAAATCAGAACCGGACCCGTTACCTGGTTACCTGGTCCAATTAGTTTTTTTTTTTTTAATGTCCAAGTTACCCGGTTATCCGTTGACATCAGGTGTTATTCTTCCGATGCCGCCATAATTTCGGGCAATGCGTTGATATTACTAAATCTTTTTGTTAATGTATAATATTATAAGAAGATGGTATATTTTTTTTTAATGCTTGGATGAAATGAAATATTATTCATTAGCTAACCAATTGGATTTTAATACATGGTAAATGTCTAGTTTCCGTTCTATTAAATTTGATTTTGAATGATCGATTAGCTAGCTTGTTGGGTGTATTGATTCTCTCACAACGTCACAACCACAAGTCAAAAATTTAAATGAAATTAAATTGAACAAAATAGGAAAAAATTAGGAATCAGGTACCCAATTTTGGACCCGGTTCCAATCGGTTCTGGGACCTGTTCCAAAGATCCTGGACCTGGTTCCAACGGGGACTGGGACCGGTTCCATGAAAATGGACCGAGTATTCGGTCTTGCTCAGCCCTAGTTTTATAGAGCCTGTCAGCTTTGTTGGTGGCATTTGTCTCTTATGGGAATCATCAAAAGTGTTCTTGGTGCCACATAAATTCAAACCTATGAACCTCACTTTCATAGTGAAGATAAAATTTGCATTATTGTATATTCAAAAACTTATCGACTTTATGTCTGTATTATAGCTTAAAAAGATAAAATATTGCCATGTCATGGTGTATATTCCTCGAGTTGATGTATTGTATATTTTTTATTCGCTTTTAGGGAGTTTCAGTAATGATACAACATAAACAACTCCTGCGGCTACTAGTGGACTATGTGCAGGTGTTGCTTATAGCATATGGTTATTACTTCATATTTAACTTTCTCTTAGGTAGTCTGATTTCGCACAAATATTTCCTTCATGTTATGCGTACGTTCCATTGTCAATTTTTTATGTCTATCTGTACAATAAACTTTTAATATTGCTTGAAAAAATCCACATCGACGTAGTTACTTGTAATTCGGTGTTGGATTACTACTGTGCACTTCAATGTTTTTTTGGCTTAAGTTTACCTTCATACTTACAAAGACCCTTTCGCACAACCATCCCCCCATTGAGAGAACTATATCAACTAGGTTTTCGGAGGCACTAGATTTACCTTAGGTTAAATATATGTCTACCTCAATATACTTGGATAGATAATATGGTAAACGTCATACACACTGCATGTGTTTCTGGTACATTTCATTATGAAGGAGAACCGGGCATTGTAACATGCTACATGTTGTCAATTAATAATACTTGAGTGATTGGTGCAATTAGCTATCCATTTAATAAATCATGGTGATATAAAGGGAACATGTACACTATGGGAATGAGAAGCCTGGGTTCCTGATTGAAGGTCTACCCTACTCTCTCTCCATAGTGCCATATTAACTCTCCACTTCATTTTGGGCATTTTGATAATTCCACTTTGCATTGAAATTTTGTTCACTTATTTTTCCCTCCAAAACCAACACTGACTTGCCGCACAAAAAAAAAAAAAAAAAGGATTTGTTGCACTTCATTTAATGACTAACCTCCTCTTAATTATCCCTTTAATTTTACCTTTATGATTAGTAATTGTAATCAGTAACATTATTTATACTACGTTATTTGTCAAAATAATTATTGAAGAAACTACAAGTAAAATTTAAAATGAACCATCACATGTCACCGACCAAATTTGAGAACTCTTATAATAATGGATAAGCTATGACCATAATTTGGTGACCTATATATAATCTATTAAAATATTTACATCTTATAAGAAAAGAATTTCCATGTCAAAATGCAATATTTTTACAAATTAAACTAACTAAAGTTAACAGTCCTATTTTATTTTAAATAAACTAGTACTTTGGATCACATGTAATGTTCGAACAAACAAATTATAATTCATGTATTTGTTCAAAAATTAATATGATATATGTATGCACCTATAGAGAATACTTTTACTGATGGAATATGAATATTGGCAAAAGCTGCTAAAAGAATAGGATGTCAGCCATTTGGACTCTTATTTTCTTGAAATTGAAAGCAATTTTGTACGTTTGATTGTAATTTGATAGGTAATGTTGTGTCTTTTATATATACATGATTCATAATGATTGCCATCATATTGTATCTAACATTTAACATTTATATTTATATTTATATCTATGTTTAAAGAAAAGGTAATAAATCAAAAAGTCAATCTCTATTTGTTATTATTTGGTATTATTACTATCAATGCAATAATGGTGTGAGATAAATTGGTAGTTGTTTTATCACAATCTTTTATTATACATATATATTTTTTTATAGGTAACTATAATAATATTGGAATCAAAATCTTTTAATATGTATATTTTTTAAAAAAATTGGAAAGACAAAAATAAGAATATTGAAAATCAAAAATCTTTATTTATTTTTAAATACATTTAAATTTAAGTCAGAAATTAATGTTGAAATTGTGAGAACTTATCATATGTCAAATATTAGACTTAGAATGTTTTCTTTTACTCTATATATATATATATATATATATATATATATATATATATATATATATATATATATATAAGTTTACAAATTAAATTGACTTGAAATCAGATTATTCTAGTTCCCTAGGCGAGGAGGGAAAAAAGGAAATATAATCCAGACTCAAATTCCGGTCTTACAAGTTCGACCCTATCCAAAAACAACTCAATTATGCCACTACCCACTTCCACTATCTTCCCTAAAACCTCCGAAAAAATCCTACCATGAGCCTCTCTCTCCTCTTCCTTCCCGCCTCACTCCCTCCAAAACCTCCAACACTCCCTCCCTGCACTCTCTCTCCTTCACCCTCTTCACTCTATCTTCACTCTCCAAAATCCCACCACATCCTTTTCCCTTCAGGTCCCCTAAAATCGAGGGACTGCCGGGCTTTCTCCGACGCCGACGACACCAGCCGAGGAGCCGACTATGAAATGGGCGACGAAGGAGCTAACTACGAAATGGACGCCGACCTAGTAATTCTCACCTCTGCTGCCATCAACCTTCGAACATGCGTCTTTTTTATAGGCAAACACTCTGATCCATATATCATAACAGGTGTAACTACCATAGGATAAGCTTTGCTTTTTAATCTTACGAGCATCCTCTTATCACACAGCACACCTGAAGCATACTTCCATTTTTACCAATCCACTTTTATGCGTTGGCTAATAGCTTCGTCAATATCCCCATTTTGTCGAATCATCGAGCCTAAATATTTAAACTTTTCAACCTTTGGTGTCGTCATCTCATCAATGGTGACTTCTCCCCCCGCAACTTCCCTTCCACTAAACAACAATGTAGGTATTCTGTTTTCGATATACTTACTCTAAAGCTTCTAGACTCTAGTGTATGTCTTCATCGCTCCAACTTGTCATTAACTCCCTCCCTGATCTCATCTATAAGAACAATGCCATCTGTGAATATCATACACCACGGTACCTCATCCTCAATTCCTTTTATAAGTTCATCCATAATTAGAGCGAAAAGAAAGAGCTTAAAGCAGAACCCTGATGCAGGCCAACATAGAAGTCATTGGTAGCCCCTCCTAGCCTCCGGACACTTGTCCTACCTCTCTCGTACATATCCTTAATAACTCAAATATACACAGGTGACACTACTTTCTTTTCCAAGCACCTCTATAACACTTCACGCGGAACCTTATCATATGTTTTCTCCAGGTCAATGAACACCATATGAAGATCTACCTTTCTATCTCTGTACAATCTCATGAGCTTTCTAAGGAGGTAAATCACCTCTATAGTCGACCTGCCAGGCATAAAATCAAATTGGTTCTGTAATATCGAAATATCCTTCCGCAATCTTCTCCTAATCACCCTCTCCCTTAACTTTATAGTATGACTGAGCAACTTTATACCCCTATAATTATTACAATCCTGAATATCGTCTTTGTTCTTGTACAATGGGATGACTATACCAAACCTCCATTCTCTGGGCATCTTAGCGGTCCTAAGAATAACATGGAATAGCTTTGTTAGCCACTCTAATCCCTCTTCATCCAAACTCTTCCACACTTCCACCATTATTTGGTCTGGTCCCTCTACCTTTCCGTTGGTCATCTTCTTTAGGGTCTCTTTAATTTCGACCTTGTTGATAGGTTCACACAATCGAGGATCAAGACGCCTGTCACTACTCTCTCTTTTCGTACTTCGAAAATCTTCCATCACTTTACCATTAAGGAGTTTGGAAAAGTACCTTTGCCATCTCTCCTTGATTTCTACATCCTCAAACAGTACCTTACCATTTTCATCTTCGGTGCACCTCACGGCACCCAAATCTTTTGTTCTTCTTTTCCTAACCCTCGCCAGTTTAAAGACTTTCTTTTCACCTTCCTTAGTCTCCAGTTTTTGATATAACCTATCATAAGCCACGCTCTTAGCTACCGCAAAAATTTTCTTGGCTACTTTTTTTGCTGCTTTATATCTAACTCTGCTATCTCTTTCTCTTTCTCTATTCCACTGTTCATAAAAGCAGCGTATACCTCTTCTTTCTTCTTGACTTTCTCCTTTACCTACACGTTCCACCACCAAATTCCCTTCATTTTGTTACCACCTCTCCTAGAAGTCCCTAGGATTTTCTTAGCCGACCTTCGAATACATTCTGCCATTACTTCCCACATTATATTTGCATCATCTACCTGTTTCTAAGCTCCTTCTTCGGTAATCCTCTCTGATAATTTCATAGCGTTCTCCTTAGTAAGATTCCACCACTTAACTTTAGGGTCACTAACACTCCTCTTCTTCTACTTTGAACATTTGTACTTCACATCCAACACTAGCAACCTATGCTGAGAACCTAAATACTCACTAGGTATCACCTTACAATCCTTACATAACCTTCGATTATCCGTCCTAATTAGGAAGTAATCAATTTAAGTCTTTATGGAACCACTCTTAAAGGTCACCAAGTGGTCCTCCTTCTTCTTAAAAAAAGAGTTTACCACCAACAACTCATATGCAACCGCAAATTCTAAAACAGCAACTCCTTCATTGTTTCTCTCTCCATAACCGAAACCTCCATGAGCTGTATCATACCCGTTTGAGCTTTCACTAATATGGCCATTAAAGTCTCCTCCTATGAGAAGTTTTTCGCTTCAAGGTATCTCCTGAATGGCCATATCTAAATCCTTCCAAAATTGCTTTTTAATATCGTCTGACAAACCTATTTGAGGTGCATAAATACTAACCATATTAAGAATTTCTAATCCCACCAATACCTTAATGGCCATAATTTGATCACTCTTATGCCTCACTTCAACAAAAAAGTCAACCAACTCCTTATCAACCAAAATGCCAACTTACCACAGCTTATACCCATCGACTTCTCTAACTTTAGCCCCTACCCACTTAGTCTCTTGAACACAGGCTATGTTAATCTTACGTATATGCAAAGACTTAACTAATTCTATGGAATTATCCGAAAGAGACCCAATATTTCAAGACGCTAAGTGCACCTTCCTAAACCCTACATCCCTCCTAACCCCATTTCCCCCCGAAGGACTGGCTGAAGCTACTACATTGCTCGCCACTAGCTTAAGCTACCAACACCTACCCCCAGCAATGCAATAATAAAAATAATACTACTAATAATAAAATAAGTTTGCACTTAAGATCAACGAGAGAGTAAACGAATCAAATCACCCCGAAATAATCACTGGGTGGGCCAACTAATCGGAAGTGAACAAAGTACTGAAACTAAAAGGTTAAGAGATGCTAGCTAGTAATAACAAAAAAAATTAGTCAATAAGACTAGAAATCTACTCGGCAAGAATACCCAACTAATTACTAATAAAACTAATAATTAAAAATAATATAATAATACTAATACCAACAACGCCAACAATAATACTAGAGTAACACTAATGACACTACTACTAGTTAAGGCTTAACTAAGTAAATAAATAAATAATAGAATAAATACATAAATAACTAGCTAAATAAATAAACGCTAGAACTAACGCAACTATTAAGCGAGATAATGAAAATATTAACAACAACAATAACAACAACAACAACAATAATAATAATAATAATAAGGAGTTCCACCACTAATTCTACAACCCAACGTTTGCCAAGAGTAATAATAAAATTTGCCAAGAAAAATAAATGAAAGGAAAAGCAAAAGAAAAAGGAAAGTTGTCAGAAGCCCAAACCTAGAACCGTCTAGCCTTTGCACCAAAATGGAATCCCTTTGTTTCCTTACCTCACAATCCCACACAAAATTGTGATTAGACCACCCAACGGTCACGGGCTGCCAAACTAGCTGTTCACCACCCCCACCTCTCTTGTGACCGTCGTGAATGTCGAAGTTGCCACCGCTTCTTTTGCCGTCGATGAAAAACAGAAGAAGAGGACTCAGAGATTGCGATAATGTTTTCTTTTAATACAGACATATATAAATTTTACAAGTTAAATTGACTTGAAATCAGATCATTCTAGTTCCCCTAGGTAAGAAGGGAACAGAGGAAATATAATCCAGAGTCCACACTCAAATTTCAGTCTTCCAAGTTCCACCCTATCCAAAAACAGCTCCATTATGCCACTCTACACTTCCACTGTCTCCCCTAAAACCTCCCAAAATCCCACCATGAGCCTGTCTCTCCTCTTCCTTCCCTCCTCACTTCCCCCAAAACCTCCAACAGTCCCTCTCCTCACTCTCTCTCCTCCACCCTCTTCGCTTTATCTCCGCTCTCCAAAATCCGACCACCTCCTTTTCCCTTCAGCTCCCCTAAAATCGAGGGACTTCCGGGCTTTCTCCGACGCCGACGACGCCGGCGGAGGAGCCGACAACGAAATGGGCGACGGAGGAGCCGACTACGAAATGGACGATGAGGAATCAGAGGAGGCTGACAACAAGATGGATTTCGACCCAGAATACGAGCCGCTTGTTCCTGTTCGTAGCAATGAAGTCGAGATTGATGAGGAGATTGTCTCGGTTCAGAGCAAGAGTTTTGTGTCTACTCAAGGGTGGGATTCCGAGACGGTTGTAGATTATCGGATTGATGAGGATGAGTTTCATAAAATCTGCTTGTTTGATTGTGATTTCTTCATCAGGAGGCCCCCTGACCCTGATAATGATGTTTATGATTTCAGAGAGGTAATTAGATGCAATGTTTTTTATAAGCTCTTGTGCCCAGATGAATTTTTTTCGAAGTTCTATTGAAATTTTCGCTTGCCGAGGTGATAAATTGTTAAGATACTCTGCCTTTATGATTGAATTTGATATGGGGAGTTCGTATTTCAGTTCTTATATCCGAACCTGCTGAATTGGATTTTTCTTTGATGTTCGGTTGTTGAGAGCTTTTTGTGGCTTTGTGATGGAGTTTTCTTACTGAGCATCTTGTTTAATGCTCTATTTGTGAATACTGAAGTGGGATTTACAATTAGATGTGTAACAATTTGTTATTTTTAACAATTTTGTTATATATATATTTTTTGGCTTTTGTAGTCGAGCTTGATATTGCATTTCCTGTTTGATTCTTTACTTGTGAAATTTCTTAGTTGAGTATTTCTATTTGATGAATAACCTTTCGCTGTTCCTTCTTTGTTTGTCTTATAGATGTATGTTACACCACCAGATACTGATGTTTACTCCATCCCCACGGTTCTGGCTCCAATGCCGGAGAAGGTAGCTCCTTGCTAAACTGTTTCTATTTTATTTATGCTCTGCAAGTTTCTTTTATATTTTAAAGAATTTAGCGAAACTATCTGTCAAAGTGCACTTTTTCTCAACAGAAATATGTTTCCATTTCTTGTACTTTTCCTTCTTCTCTATGCTAATATTGTTGGTTTAAATTTCGTTTCCGGGCTTGCATTTGTGTAGCTGGTACTTATAACTGCTTTGTCTTTCCTCCTGGGAAACTACAGTACATTCGATGTGCAAAGAGTGATTATGGTTGCTACAATGTGACTGAGCCACCAGTTGATGCCCCTCGAGACCCTATGTACAAATCTGAAAGAGAGGTTTGGAAGGTACAGTAGTTTTCGTCACTGTTTCTTGCTGCTTATCACCTCAGGATACTTCCCTGTATTTGTTGTGCTGCTATATAATGAAGAATTTGTAGTATATTAGTAGTTTCGTTCGAAGAATACATGGTACATTTTGTAAAAATTGAAATGATCACATTTTTACTCATATTTGTCGGTGTTTTATAGGTTTTCCTGACAAAGCATTACAAGAATAGGAGATTGGATGACCCAGACTTTGTGTTAGATTTTGAGGAGATATATGTTATTGATTCAAAAACAAAATCCATTACTCGAGCAAAAGTTGTGGTAAGCCTTGTTTCTGAGTGTGATTCCATACAGTGGTCTCTGTGCTATTCAGAATTTGTTTTGTTTGTGGAAATGTAATTTAGGTGTTTCCTTCGTGGACTTTTAGATGTTTGAGTAATTACCTTGCTCTTCAACAAGAAGAAAAGGAGGGGTGGAGACCAACTAATATAGTTTTATCTGACCGCCTATGTGACAGCACAAGTGATTTTAATGAGGCAGAATGAAGTCACGGCATGGACAAACTAGAGCAATTGCAGGGAAGCAAATTGAATAAAATGGAAGGCGGGCAAGAAGATTAACAATGTGGATGCCATATTCAGGAGTATTAGGGATGTACACTTTAATAATTAAATCATGCAACATGTAGTTGGTCATTACGGACAGGGAAGTGGTGCGGTTAGTAGTCACCTAAGATGCCCAGGCACTCTCCATGACTTCACATATCTGTGTCCGATACATGTCTGACATCGACACTCCTTGGTCACTGCCAAATACTCAAATGGATGCCAAATAGATAGATGACACAAAGAACATGGAGGTTTTATTATTAACAGTTGTTGTGCACGCATACTATGAGCAATTTATTGTTAATCCCACCAAATACTAGCCTTTCTTAGGCTAAAATTATAGAAATAATTATAAACAGACCAGTAATCAAAATATCAAAAAAATAATTTTTCATGAGACGTGTCCATTATACATGTCGTATCCATTATACGTGTCGTATCCTAATGTTTTTAAAATCTTGTGTTACCGTGATGGTGTCATGTTGTGTCCGAGTCCCATATCGGTGCCCATGCTTCTTAGGTAGTCACCCTAAGAGGATCAGCAGGAATGTCTTCTGCCTCATCGGTACTACCGAGCTTGTGAAAAGGCTGCTTCACTGGGGGATGGTGCTGTCCCTCTTCCAGTGCATCAGCGGTTGAACAGCCCCTTCTTCTTCAGCTTCAGCCTCTACATGACTTGGGCACCAGTGCAAATTATCCCTTAAAGTGGTCTGGGTTCAGACAAGGGACTTACCTCAGAATCTCATCTCTTTGTCTCCCCTTTTATTCTAGGCTCCATAACTCAAGGATGCAGAGGATCACATTAGTTGGTGAAGCACACTGATTAGAACCTGAAATTTTCAACAATGGAGGATGGCATAGGCTAAGTAGAGTTTTCTCCTAGATCCTTGGTTGTACATTTGTAGGCTTGAGACTGTTAAGCCTGGCAGCACTTAGGGTCAGGTCCTCCACCGCTCCACCCATCGGTCACCATTCCGTGGGCTGGTGTAAGCCTTGGAATTCTGTAGTCTGTGGAAGACTTGAGAATTCCTACTATCTTTTGCCCCCTCATTCATCACTGAAATGAGGGAAGGCATAGACTGCATATTAGCCTCACCTTCAAAATGACTAAATGGGCAAGGAAGCATTCTTCATTTCAGGAAGGTGCAATAACGAACTTATCCTTCCAGAATTTTGTTCGATGACTCCCTGCTCATTGATACTAGTATTGCCATAGAATACCCAGCAGCTCATTGATCTTATCTGTCTAACATCTTGCATGTCAAAAGAACCCTAATGTAGTAGAAATGGTATTTGCAATTCGTTGACTGGGAAGATGTTGTGTTGTCGGATATTTCAACAATCTTGCAGTGAAGTTGGAATCTTGAATGTTCGCCTCATGCTTTGCATACACCGTAAGGCAATTAGAGCATAGGTGATGTGGGCTCTGCGTTATGGAATAATGTACTTGTAGTCTTTTTTTTGGGGGGGGGGGGGAGGGGGAGTTACTTGGACATCGCCTTTTCTGGTTGGAGTCCTCAGCAAGCCAGTTTCAGCCCCTCTTCGGGGACAAGAATTTGATGAGGGCCTAGGTTTTCTGAGGTGTTCCTGAGAGTGGAACAAGTTCTACTAAATTTGAATCACGCTGGCTCTTACAAGTTCTGATTAACATGCTCTTAGCTATGCTTTGCTGGGGAGGAGCATGGGGCACGCCTTGTAGAATAAATGCATCTGTGGGCTCCACCACAGCACCACCTCAATATTCTAGCTAGCCATTTGCCGTGCTTTTACTAGTTGGCTTAATCATCTTTTGCTGACTTCCATTGCAAATTATGATCTAGAGTGGAGGAGAGATATAGTTCTTGTTCAATTGCCATGGTAGGCAACGGCCATGGAGCGGAGGCAAATGAATAGGGGCAGTAGCCCTGTTGAGTCCCGTTGGACCATAGTGGAAGACAAGAAAAGCTAAATTTCTAAATTCTCAAATTAGGGATAAGATACATGCTTTCTGGAAAATTGAAAGAGGGCGTTGGAATTGTCTATCAGAAAAGGAATTCTCATAAAATTTGAATCTCAATTTGAAAAAAGCAAGAGAAATTTGTGGTAGAGGTGATAACAGAATTCTGTTGAGCAATTGGGAAATGGAAATGAGGGCTTATCGGATGCAAGGATTAATGCTGTTGTTGAAAGGCACCTTTTTCCTCAACATTTGGGATTGTGACAAAATTGGCCTTACATAGCCACTTATAAATTAGGGTAATGTATTTGGTCATTTTCACCTTTGGGGAGGCCTAGGCACCTGCTATTGCTTCTAGGTAGCCCACAAGCAAGGGGACAATTGTTGTGGCCCATCATCTAGATCGTGCCAGTCTCATGGGGGGATGCCTCCGGCTCATTTCTCTAGAGTAGTGGAAGGGAAGGGAATCATTTTATTATGAGAAGACCTATTACCTTTTGCAGTGTGGCAAAACTGTAAGGAAAGAACTGTGACTTTTCTTAGTAGCAGTGGTAAAATAATTTCAGAATACTCATGCCCTTTCTAGAATATAGCTTTCCTGTGTAAGCTGTCACTGACTTTGCCATAGAAGGCCCTTCTCTAGAATTGCCATCAATGGGTTTATGTTTTTTGCAATCTTTTCCATTCTCACCATTCTGGGAAGAGCCCAACTGAACTAGTTTATGCTCGTGGAGTGGAGGCTGCTGGATGTAGTGCACATTCAGCCATATTCCCCTTAGTTGTAGAGCAGGAACCTCACTAATTAGTTCAATGATTGTATGGTTTCTTCCTAAAAATGTTGGGATGTTCAAGGGGTATTTCCTTTTTGTGTGTGCATTTGTTTCTAAGTTTGTCGGTATGTGGGTCGACTTGGCTTCTTTTTGCCATATTGGTGTCTTTTAGGCCTAGTAAACGAGTTGTTTTCTTTTTTTCAAGCCTAACTAATTTTGGGCCTCTTCATTTTTGCTTTGACTGGATTAGGAGGGTTGATTTGGTGAATTCAGGTTCGACCAACCCATCCCTATGTCAATTCTTGGGTCTAATTTTGTTTTGGCCCTTTTGGGTTCAGCTTTGTGAGGTTCCACCACAGCCACTGCTTGAGAGTAAGCAGATGATCATTCTGTTTAGGTTTAGGTTGGTTACTTCAGGGTCAGGCCTGGATCTGGTCGGGTCAATTAGGGAAAAATGGGCTGCTCTCCTAGGTCAGACTTTGGGTCATCCAAATGGGTTAATTCGTTCTAGGTTCATGCATATTGTTGTAACTCTTAACTTTATAGCATTCTGCTTGTTTTGAATTTTCTTTCAGGAATGCCTGTAGAGGAAAGGTTGCTTACATCTAGATCTCCCCAGACCCCGCGAAAGCGGGACCCACACTGGGAGGTGATGATGGTGGTGTTGTTCCCCCAAGGTTGATATAGTTCAGTCGATTTAGTAGGCGTCGAATTATAATGACAGAGGAACCATTCATTACATTTGCAAACATGAATGTGTCTACACGGAACATACTCTCTGACATGAGCTCATGTGAACGGAGTCCATAATGTTATATTGTGGAGGTTTAGAAAATGTTTATTGTTGTTTCAGCTTTTTGTGATTCATTGCATCAGACTTCAGCATTACTTATTTACTCATAATGAGCATGCTTTGCTGTTTGTTTATTTTCTGTTCTCATATTCCTCCTAATTTGATGAAGACCTGCACATTGTGCTAAAGAAGAGTTTGCTGACTACTTTTTTGTCTTTCGTTACTAGGTGACTGTCCCTGGAGGAAGAAACAGGGATCGAAAGAGTGACCTGCTTGTCATACGTGATGATGGGAATTCTTTCAAAATTATTCACGCTGTTCGTATCTTTCCTTGGCACCTTTTCTTTCTTTCGTGCCCTTTTTTTTTCTTTTTTACCTTTTTTAGGTGGACATCTTGGGCCCTGGGTTGGTAAAGAATGGACCCTGATTGGGCTTGGGATTGGGGGAAGATCTCCTGCAAGTCCCCCTTTTTATGAATCAGGCTAGATTGGCCACTCTGATCCATATCAAAGTCTTGCGTGGTTTTCTTATTTTCTGTGTGACTTTGTATTCCTTCTAGTGTATGATTAACTTATACCATGCATGGTTTCAGAGAGAAAGAGACGATCCAACCACAGTGATAGAACACGAAGAGTGGATACAAACTAGGCAAGACATGGAGAGGCATCTGAGAAAGCTACGTGATTTTAACATATCAAACTGGATCTAACAACTGCCAAGATCCTGAATCGGTGGGGTTGATATCCGGTTGTCATGGCGCTTCCTGTGGTTCAGGCTGTCGAGTACTGATCCATAAATAAAGAGACCAATTATTAGTGATTGAATTGGCGAGTGCTTTTCAGATGCAATTCGAGGAGAAGTTGATGTCGAAACTCGATCCACAAGCTTCTGTAGTGGATAAATTCACTGATGTGCAGTAAATCTGGGTTTTTCCAAGCCGGTGGCAAATAAGTCGTCATGCTGTGTCAAACTATGCCACCTTTCTTGCCAAATTGTCATAATCATGTCGTAGGCGGCGGACATTTTGGAGAGATGGTGATTAGATTTTGCAGGAATAAGTGATGCCAAAAGTCTTGCAGATGCCATCTTGAGCATTTGAGAAGAGGAATTCTGTGCAGCTTGTACCAAATGTACGATCATGTAAGCGGACAGTTCATTGTCAGGCCGTTTGTTTGCGATAGCAAGCAATGACAATCCTTTTAAAAAATTGCTCTGAGGTACATACCTATTTTATGGAAACTATTTCCGGACCGTGTGTTTTCGAAGTGTATTATCAGGTCCCTTTTAATGTAATGGTATTATTGATACGCTACTTTCTGGTACCAGCACTATAGTTTCCAAGCAAGTTTTGGTGGGAAAGGATGTGAATTACCAGTATACAGAATTTGCCACTATTTACTGCTGTAAGAGCATTCTCAGCCAGAGTTTTGGTTTGGCCTGCCACATCAGCAAAAGTTTTATAATTCTGGAACTTGCATTCATTCACTTTTCAAACCTATGAAACTCAATTTTAATCATCCAATAAAAATATTTGTCATGAATCTACCTTATAACAAACAATCTATTTTTTAAATTATTTAAAAATTATATACTTACTAAAAAAAACCAAAAAAAATTAAAAAATTCCAAAAGTTGGCCCGCTGGGAGAAACGTCTGCCTGTTCTCTCCCGCATGGCACTCCTCTCTTTCTCTTCTCATATTGCGACACATGGCATAGGGGGGCCTGCGTTCCTGTTTTCCATCCTCGGCTGTGATTGCTCTAAGTGGTTAATTTGCTGAGATTGATTTGACTTTTTAAGGAAAGCCTCAACGATCACATTTCTCCCTTTTAAACGCGATGGCTAATTAGCTATCATCTCTCCTTCCCCAACGATTCTTTTTCGTCTCTCACTTCCTCTTCTTTCCATTGTTAAGGGGATGCCATTGAAGGTAAGCTCAGAATATATTTTTGAATGAAAACTTGTTTTGTTTTTAGCATCACATTTGTTGAAAAATAATTAATTTAATACTACTATTTATTTCTACATTTTTTTTAAAACGGTAAATTTGGACCATATATTAGGCCCCTATCTTAGGGGATACCCTAGTAGGTCAACTAGCCCATAGAGAGGGAGGATCATGCAGGCCCATGCCTCAGCCCACTCTCCTGCACTCCGAAATGAATGGCAATGAAGAGTTCATCCACCAAAAGTTAAACCCAGGTGGTAGACGTAGGACAAATATGGTGGCACCAACTAGACACTACCTTATTGGTATTATTTATATCTAGATGGAACCTTGTAAATAAGATTTTGTTTTTCTTTTCACAAACTTTACATTTAAATAGGATTTTTTTTTTTTTGGGCTTATTTGGAAGTAAGATAGTTGTTAATGAACTATTTTTTTAATATTACAGGGAAAAATGCAAGGGTCATATTCCTCAAGGAACAATATTTCAAATCATAATGACCATGAATTTATGATATGCCGAGGATGCAATGTTCAAGGTACAAGAAAAGTATCAGAATCAAGCAATAATTCTGGAAGAGTTTATATAAAATGTATGCGATGCGATAAGTTTCTCGGTTGGACAGATGCTATGAGGTAGAATTTAGATGTAACCATGTTAAATGAGATCAAGCATTGAAGCAAGAGTTCAGAGAAATGAAAACGATAGTTCAAATGATAGCAAAAGGAAGAACATGATGATTATATCTCTAATTGCAGTGATTGTAGAGCTATCATTTGTACTCTGAATAAAAAATTTGTAATGTAGGCAATGTAATGTCACATGACAATTGGTTAATGCAAATAAACCAATGATATTTTGGCAAAAACCTTTGACTAATCAACATCTATATGATTAAGCTCATGAGTGGTTTCACAAGAAATCTCGACAAGTTTTAGATTTCACTGTTTGCATTCCCCAAAACAAGATTCACACATCAGAATCAGTAGGTGTCCAAAAAATTCTCAATTATAACCATAGACTACACTGAACTTCTGTCATAAGGACATACACGAACACCCCCCCCCCCAAATTGAAAGAGTCTTAAGTGTCAAGCTATAAGACCACACAAGCAAAAGTATATGATGTCCCACAACATTGAAGCTGCATCCTTGATGGTAACAGGACAACTTGGTTGGACTGATTGTGAGCAACTGAGTTGTTGTGGGAGTGTTGTCATGGCTAGTCTTATGGATCTTTCTAAGTCTCCTAACATGATTTGTCTTTGTTTGCTTGGACTTTTTCTTGTATTTCTGGATGGGATTGCCATTTTCATCCCTTGGTGTACCACAAGTCAGACTGTTCTGGCCTAGTTGTTTGCATTTCTTACACCTTTTGGTGCCATTGCCATGTCTTGGCCTACCTTAGAGTCAGATAAGTGAAATGGATTCTCTACTTTCGTGCTTTTCTGGCCTTCCTTTTTTACTCAACTCAAAAGTATGCTAAACTTGGAAAATTAGTCTCCCCCCACTTTCGTGAATCTGGACTAGGATGAATGATCCTATCATAAAGCCTTACGTATTTTTCAACCAAAATTCAACCAGTAATATAGTCCTCCAACTTGTGCTTTGTTTGTACCAAAAAGTGATAGTTTTGCGATATTTCTACACCTAATTTAGCTCTTAATAATTATTATTTTTAGATTTTTATTGGAGTTTTTATTGTTTTGTTGGTCTTGTAAATTTTAAAAAGAAAAAAGAAAAAAATGAAAAAACGGCAGAAATGAAGAATTTGGGTTGCTTTCTCACAAGCGCAGCCTCAGGCGCAATCTCCCTGGCCCAGCAGAGAGAGAAAAAGGGAAAAAATAAAATAAAATAAAAACCCCAGCCCCCCGACTCGTTTCTCACGTGACCAGCTCCTCAACCCGCATCTCATGTCTCTCTCCGCTCCCTCGATGCGTTCCCCCCTCCCCTTCTCCTTGTCTTCTTCTTCAGCTCCCACCACTTCGATGTCAACCATCTTCACCATCCATCACCAGCACCAGCATCGCCACCATTATCCGACCACACCATCTTCTTTTACACCTCACACTATTGAATCCCTTCTCCAGTTCCATCATCACCGTCCACAACAGCCAGGATATAACGGCGCAGATGGAAGAGGAAGGAGTATTTAACCAAGCATCAACAACGATTGATGTGAGGGGATATTAGGGTTTTAATTTAAGTTAAGGTTTAGTAATGATTTTCACATCTGATTTTGAGTTTGGAAATTCATGTAATTTAGTTCAAATCCTTTAAATTTCTAGTGGAATTCGTTGTTTCTGAGTTTAATTATGTTGAATTCGGGTTGATACTGAAGAATTTTTGGCTTTGATCCCCGTGTTCCTCATGCTCTGTTTTTGTGTTATGTTTTGGAGCTGTGCGAAAATGACTGATGAGTTTAGATTAATGTTGGGTTGGTTGTGGATCTGAGAGATGAATGGAAGTTCTTGATCTTTTTAGATTAGTTTTGTGTTCAATTGATCTCGGTTGTTTATTGATGATTCCGATATCTTTCCCCCTTCTCTATTCTTCACTCTGTTCCTCTTAGTATTCATGTTTGTTTGACTAATTCCTTTGGGAGATGGGGGCATCTTAGGGTAGAATTTTAAGGAGTTTAGGGTTTTCATCTTCAAATTTCTTCTTTGTTTCTTAGTTTCTCGAATTTCAGATGTACATTTTGCTATGTTTACAAATGTGTGCAATCAGCTCTGGTTGTAGGTAGAGATTTGCGATTTGTGGGTTTCAACTTTATGAGTTTGGGCTCAATTGTGATATTCTCCTCCTCCGTCCCCTGTTTTGATTTAGTTGGGTTGAAGGCTAATCTCATTCAGTGACGCGTGAGAATAGGCAGAGCTTGGTTGTGATCGACACTGTTATCTTCAGGTCCATGCTTCTGTCTCTCTGGAATTGCCTTGTGCAGCCTCTCTGGGTTGCTGTGTTCTCGAACGACTCTGGCCTCCATCAGTGAACTCAGTTCAAGCTACTATAATTGGAATACTTCAATTTTAGTTCCCCCTCCCCCTTTTATTATGTGCTCATTTTATTTCCTAAATGTCTTGGTGTTTCCTGTTTGTCATTGATATATATGATTCCTTTTTATTTGACTTAATTTGATTTTATATTGTTATACTTTAGGTTAGGTTTATTTATAGCCTCCAATCAATTGCTCTAGCCTAGTTAATTACCTATTATGGTCATTGTAAATACTTAGATAGCTTGGTTAACTTTAAAAAGTGGATCAATTACTTGGATATAATTTTGTCACCTTAATTTCATCCAATGTACCTGAGGAGACGACCCTTAAGTACTACAATGAAAACTGTAAGCTTGCAGAATATAATTCCATATTGAAAAATCTCGCACATGCTTCATCCTTATAATACATCTAGCTGCATGCTTGGAAGGCAAACCACTAATTTGCCATACTTTTGTGGTCACAGTGTTGCTCTCTCAACTTGACAGTAAAGTTAGTGTTGCTCTTCAAAACCTCAAATTCTTCTCTTCCTCCAAGAACAATGATACTACAGTTCCTAGCTTATATTATCAATCATCCTCAGCTTTTTCTCCACATAGGGTGTTACTTTCCTCTCCCAAGCTGCTGCCAATTGAAACATCTTTCAAACATGCTCCCAACTACCTTCCTAATCTCTAATCACTTCTAGGATACTATAGATTATCTTGCCCCTGTGCTTGACAATAGCGTTGTTAAAACTCTTTACAAAGTCATTTGTATGGTCATATGATTAAGGGTCACATCAAACTTAATCCTAGTCCAATGTTGTGGGGGTCATTGTCCTTTAACCATTGACATACGAAAACATCATTTTTCTTAATCTTGTCCATAGTCTTTGTAAACACATAAGGTGAGTGGGCATTTGCAAACAATATAGAAAAAACAATGAAACCAAATACCTTGCACAGTATAAATGGGATAAAATAAGTTAGCGGCCCTAAAATGATAGCTAAAGGGGAAAAATAAGGTCAAAAGTTAATTTACCGGGGTATTAACAAGCAAAGTTTTTTTGTAAAACATAGACTACAAATCCTCTCTGAAGCTTGTGGCTTGATCTTCTTAAGTGCCTTGATTGCATCCTTCAGTGAGGGGAAAAAAAGAGAATTATATCAAATAAAATTTTAAAGAAAATTATAAATTGCATTGGGTTAGTGATATATTAGCTTGTGTCTATTAGATATGAATGTATTTTCGGAGCTATCTTTCCTTGTATCAAGAGCCATTTCAAGTCTATGAATGAAGAAGCTCCAATCCTCTTCATTCTCACATGGTGCGACTCTAAAAATAAGAGAAAACTGGCCATGCTCTCATCTAATCCCATAGCAGTCATTAGCACTCCCTTGTGGAGACCTTTTAAGAAGCATGCATCAATGACCTGCAATCCTCTTGAATGTTGCTATTGCTGAACCTACAGAGATAATACACATGGAACAGTGAGATTCTTTTCTGATCCTTGGTCTGTCCAATTTATGAAGTACAATGAGCCTAGATTTCTTTTTGTGAATTGCTCCATGTATTTTGGAAGGACTCTATAACCTTCATCATTTCTGCCTTTTATAACATCTTTCATAAACTTCCTCACAATCTAGGAGATGCAATTAGGAATAAAAATCCCATACATCCTCATGATTGTAACTTGCATACATTTGACCATACATGTTTAGGTTGGTCCTAAAGTCTTCCAATAGGTCACTGGCACCCATCTAGAATTTGCCATTTTGTTCTCTTCAGCCACAATACGCGGCTCCAGTTATTTCGTAGTTCTTACCATCCAAGTGATATTGGCAACCAATACAGATGCCTCAATCCTAATGTGCATCTAGAATCAGAACATTTTTTAGTTTATCTCCTCCTATCATTCGTTAGTTTCCCAAAAGTAACACCTTCCTAAACACAATAGTCTCTTATCATTTTCGATAGGTCCTCCTAATAGGTCAAGATGTCACTAGGGGCTAATATAACCTTTCGACCCCTCCATCATTATGATCCATAATATGCAATTTTGGAACACTTCGGCCATTTTGTTGACGATTAGCTGACTTCCATTTTCATCAAGCAATTTATGTCCTAAGGCCATTTGTTCTGGTTGTTCGTTTCTAAGTCAATGCCTTCTACTTCTTTAGATTATGACTCCGTATTGACGGTTGTTCAGAATCCTCATTTCTTCCATAGTCATTCCACTCACTTTTGTCTTCATCATTTGAAGCATTGTCATCATCTAGCTGCTTCACCTCTCTATTGAACATGTTTTCGTCATCTTCTAGAAATGTATCCAACTTTGGGAGTTTTGGTTGGCATAAAGAACTCACATCAAAATCTTCCAAGTCATGCAAATCCTTTCTTTCAATGCCCAAACCTAGCTCAATAGAATGCCTTGGCTGTGTTGATTGCGATTTTATTGTGACTCTTCTACAGTATTGCATGGTTGAGATAATTTTAAGGCAATATAAGGCGGGGATAGGCTTTTCTAGGGTGTCTCGGGATGAGATCTCAAGGTTGGACTTGTTTGTGATCTTGTTCGGGGCCTTATTAGAGTATGGCATAGCTGAGAGAAGTTGAGGTAATTTGTGGCTGAATTATAGGTGTTAAGGTGGATTTATAGGCGTGAGGGTTGGCTTGACTGTGATCTTGTTTTGGGCCTTCTGAGGATGTAGCGGGGTTAGGATGAGCTTTTTGATGTTGGTGTAAATACTGAACAGGGCTAGGGTTACTAAGATTGGTTGGGCTTTTAGGGGCTATTGGGGAAGAGACATGGGTTGCGCTTTTTGCAATAACTATTGGGTCACAGATATGGGTTGGGCTTTTTGCAGTAGCTGTTGGGACTAAAAGGATCCAAGATTGGACAGAGACATGGGTTGGTTAACTAGGGTTGGATATCAGTGATGTGCAAACTTGTCAAAATAGAAATACCAAAATATACGTACTTATCACACAACTGAATTCTACACGCTAGACATTTACATTCCTTAGACAAAGAATAGGCAGTAGTAATATGCACATTGTTCCATAATTCAAACTTTAATACTAGAGAATTTCGTGTTCCCTAACCCTCATCAAGATATCTTAGTAAATAAAATAAGAAATATACAAGCCCTTTTGATTTTGTAATGTCAAGGACCAAGGAATCATGTCAGTTGTTACTAGGGATAGCAACAGGCTGGGTCGGGAACGAGAGACATATTCCTCGTCCTTGTCTCTGGTTAGCTCCCCACCCCTGTCCCTGCCCCGTTTCCCATTATAAGGAAAAACTTCCTCTCCATCCCCATCCCAAGAAGGGATCTAATCCTCGATAAGTCCCCAACAGGGATTTCTACTTGCAAATTTTTTCCTTCCTATGTGAAAACTATATTATAAGTTGGATCTTAAATGAAAGCACAAGTTGGCTAGTAGTGCAAGCCCAATTAATTGTATAAAGATCTTGTAGGCTTCATGCAATACAAGTCTTAAAAACAAACTTATTAAAGTTTACAATCCAACTCAAATTAAAGTTTAACAAGTTCATGCAACACAAGTCTAACAATGCACAAATTACACAACCCAAATGGAGTCTTAGAAGTTAAACACAACCATAATTCCAGAACTAAAACAAAACTAAAGCTCAATAACCCCTCACCATGAAATATAACGATGTCCATATTTAACAAAGAAACCCAAGTGAAAGTTATCTAGACTTCAATTTTGGCTTCAATCTCACCATCACCATAATCAGTCGAGGAAATATGACGATAATATGTAACTTCAAAATCATCTAAAAGACATAGAATGAACAAATTAGCAACAAAGACAATGTTATTTTTATGCTAACCAAAATACATAAAAGAAAAAAAGCACACCTTCCAACTCGACGGCAACCCAAATCTAATATCTAGCATGCATTAAAGCTTATAATGTCTTTGGATGTTGGCGGTTACGATAAGGACTTACAAATCTCCCTCTTGTGCTAAATGCAGACTCGGATGCTACTGTCGAAACAGGTATAGCATAAATATTTTTAGCAATTGCAGCTAAAATAGAATACCTCGACTCACATCCCATCCAATAAACTAAGATATCAAAGGTATTCGCTTCTACAGTGGTAGGTTAATCCAACTCAGATTTTTGTTGAGTTGGTGGACGCTTCTTAAACTTTGCGTTATATATGTGCACAATCGTTCTCCTTCTACCACCACATCCACTACCCTTAGAAGTCATTGTAGATGCATTTGTAGAATCACTAATTATGACCATGGCCCATGACTATTGAGTTTCACTCATACGCTTGAACTTTTCTTGATATTCATTGAACAATGCATAACAAGTATCCTTGATCCTATCAATTTTGCTTGACACATCAATGTCATAAATCATAGAATTACACTATTCGAGCATTTCTAGTTTATACATATGATCCAAAACACAAGTAACTCCCAATATTCCATGAATTGTATCACAGTATTTCTCCCATTCGTCAAGCATCTTTCGTGCCATGGACTAGATTGTTACATTAGGATCAAAAAGTATCTCATCCAAAGTCAATCCAACATCAAACACTTTAAGGAATAAATGATTGCGATGGCCGGTGGGGAACTTGGTGCTCGAAAATAATAGAGTCACTTCAAAAACAAACATCCAACTTGTCGCAAAGCTCTCTAGCTTTTTTCTGCTCATCATCTTTAGGCAAACATTTATAGTATTTTTTTTTCCCCTTTAGCCAACTTTGGAAAAACTTCGCTATACATCAAGGCCGTTTGAAGTATCAAAAGTATAAAATTCCATCTCGTTTTGCAATCAAGTTTCAATTTTTTTGAATAAGAAATACTCAAACTATTACTGGCTTGTTAAACAATTTCCTCTTCTTTCGGGGTTGCTCTCCAATATACTACACTATTACGGATCTTTTCAATTGAACCATCAACAACTCATAATCCATCCTTCACAATCAAGTTAAGAATGTGTGCACAACAACACACATGGAAGAACTTACCCTATAAAGGGGGTGCTCTTATATCCAATCGATCTTTAAGGATGGCAATTATGGAATCATTGGAAGAACAGTTGTCCATCGTAAGAGAAGATAACTTTCTGCAAAAATTCCAATCCAAAAAGCACTCGATTAATTCTTCAGAGATAGCCTTCATAGTGTGGGGACATGGAACATATGCAACCTAAAGACACGAGAGAATCAAATGATTTTCGTTAAAAAGTTTAAAACATAAAGATAAGTAATGACTATCTTAATCTAAAATTAAACAAAGAAAAAATACCTCAAAATTTCGATTTTACAAGGCCCATAAATTATCAACCGAATGAGCAGTTATGGTTGTAAAGCCATACTTTTGATTTTGATATGTCTATGGTGATAGCCACCATACTTCTAACACTCCAACAATTTCATTGTTTTGCATTTTCACATTCAAAAATTTTGATGATATCTTTTTTGAGAGTGTTCCTTGATATCATTTTAAAAGTAGGATTGAGAGCCTTTGAATACCTTCTAAAACCAATATGGTCTACTGTCGCACAAGGATACTCATGCATAACAACCATATTTACAAAGCTCCCTCCATGCTTCCTCTTCATTATATATAGGGTTTCCTTAACTAAATTTCCTTTTTTGATTTCCGAAAGTCTTTACCTTTAGCTTCTTTTAGGAAAAAAAAATTCTTGAGTAATGTTTCTATATTTTTCATGGGGCAACTTCCTTGATGATCTCTCAAATGCATAATGTCATTTCTAGAAGTACCTCCAAGTGTTTTTTTGACAATATTTGCAAATCTCGAACGTCAAGATCATAATGCTCTCAAACGTGCGAGATAAATTTCCTTTTCTTTCCTAATATTAATGTCGTCCCATCATATTCAGTCACATTTGGCATTCATGTGAACCAACATTAGTGTCAATGTTGGTATCTGATGGAGTGGGATCTCCGATTACCGCATCGCCCATATCCTTGTCTGCAAAGCATGGAGATAGGGCATACGGTCCACTAGCCATTACTTGGGTACAATTGGAATATAGAAGTCAAACTAATTATTACATCCACCATCACACTTTGTTTGAAGGGTAAATTACACATTCATTGGTCGCTGTACAAACAAACTAATTTAAACGAGTCGATTGATTTTTGTCACTGATTACATTCTCCAACTTTGGAATGATTGCAAAGTTATCTATTTGAATGTATACAAGATTGCAATAATTTGAGCTCATTTCTGGGGTAGTGCCCGTCAAGTTATTATCATTAAGGTATGTCTCCCTCAGGTTACTCAAGTTAGCAATTGCAGAAGAAATGGTGCCACTAAACCCTTGCATGTTTCGCCACGTTAACAACTGTCACATGATCACCAACATCACAGGTCACAAAACTACATCGATTACAAGCATCATTCCCAGTCCAAGCTTCAACCAAGTTTATGGGGTACCCTAAGGCCCCAGAATTGGAGCAAAGTCATAACCTGAGGGTAACAACCCCCAGGAACATCCCTGCAAAAACTATTTGCAGACTCAAGATTCACCTTCATATTGTTTGGAAATTCAGGCGTTGGCCCCTTAAGCTAATTGTTCTAGAAAGTCAAATTCGCTAATTTGGCAATGAACCCCAAAGAAGAGGACACCAATCAGTCAACTAATTATCCCTAAGTTGAAGATCAAAGATATGGGTACAGCCAGACAAATTCGGAATCGAGTTTTGATTAAAAGCCATAAGAATAATCTACAAGTAAATCGGGTTTTAAGCACCACAATTAGCATCAGAATTTACAAAGTAGAAAGCATTACAAGAATAAACTACAAGTAAACTACAATTAACATCAAAATTAACATCACTTCTAAAAAAAAAAAGAAAATAATGGGCTTTCAATACCTTGGACGTGGATGTGGTGGCGATGAGGGAAGAGAGTGAATCATGTTTGCTCCTAGAGGTAACGCCGCACTGTGATTTGCTGGCAGAGCAGCAGTAGGGGTGGTAGTGCAGCATCGTGGCAGTGGTGCAGCATCGGGAAGCAGAGTTTCAGGGGCCGACTATCGAGCAGACACATAGGCTAGAAGAATGTCAGAGGGAGCGGATGTTGAGCAGACGCCAACGCAAAATCGCCGAGCAGGCTGAGATTCGACGGGGAGCCAATCATGAAGCAGTGCAGCCAAGTGAGAAAGAAAGTGAGAGACTGGGAGAAAGTGGGGACGGGGAGGCCGAAGGAGGGAGTGAAGTGACTAGTAGAAGTAGAACACTAGTACCTTGGAAGGAAAGGAGGAAATATTTGGATTTGTAGCTAGGTTTTTTTTTCCCAAGTAAATTTACCTACTTGACCTTAATATTATATTCAAAAATGAAGGATTTATATGTAATTTTAATCATAAACGGGATAGGGATGAGTCTTTTTTCCAAACGGGGATGGAGATGGGGTAAAACTTTCGCCCCGTCCGCACTCAAGATTAAATCTCATCCCCATCCATGTCCCCATCCCCATTGGAGACGAGGATTTTCCACATCCCGGAGGGGACGGAATTCCCCGCCCACTGCCATCCTACCCATGGCATGATCTTGAGATTGATACGTCAATGAACAGTGTGTATGTATATGTTTGTTCATCCAACTTTTCTTTCAATAAAAAACAATATTATGGACATGAAACAGAGAAGCTACCACATTCAATAAAAACTGACTGAGATTATGTAAAATGCTCCTTACAGGACCTGAGGCACCAAAAACTGTCAATTGTGTCTGCCTCTTTCCTGCCCTTTTTAACAAAAATAATGAAATGAAAACAAGAGAAATATTTAGAAAATGCTCAAGTCCGACATCTATACCTGTGTCAGCTTCAACAATCTAACTAGGTATGGTAGTTTGAGCAACAAAGATTCTAAATTTTCTCTCAGCATAATGTGACCTAAAACCGCCGTCAAGTTTTGTGTCTAGTCCACCTGATACAGGTGATTGAGATCACAAAAGGAAGCAAGTTGAACTTGACAAGAAAACAGGACTGATCAAGGTATCCGACTGGGCAATGTCCCCTTGCTAAAACATGGGCATGTCCATGCATTTCACCAGCACTAAATCAAGTGATTTTCTCCGGACAAATTTTTCCAGGTGATTGGATTCTACAATCATCAGTGCTCTACCCTCACAACTACGGCTTCATTCCTTGTACGCTATGTGAGGACAATGACCCCCTCCGTGTCCTAATCCTCATGCAGGTGACCTCAATTTTCTCGTAAGCGTGCAGAGCTCGAAAGTCCTGCTCGCTTGATTCAATATCATCACAAGAATAACCCCCCCCCAAAAAAAACAAAAAACAAAAAGGATGGGCGAAAAAGGTGGCTGTTGGAAATGGGGAGGGGACAAGGAACTCATGTATCCTACTAACTTGATCAATAATTTGGTTATGACAGGAGCCACTCCTGCCTGGTTGTTTTATAAGAATAAGAACCATTGCACTAATGCACATGATCGATCAGGTACTGCATTCGTCTATTCTGTGCATCACTCTTGTTACCTTTGCTAATCACAAAAGTCCGTAGTGCTTCTTCTTTTGATAGCTACCATATAACTTTGTCCTGTCAACGGGTTTTTTGGACTACCAAGTACACCCATGACTGTTCCATGAATAAAAGTTTCCAGCAATGATTTAAGATCATACACTCATTATGCAACACAGCGAGGCAGATATAAGGTCATAGCAGTCTGTGCTAATGATCCAAGTACAAGTTCAATAATGACATCAAGCCACTGTGGGGTCAGTGGGGTCAGCCGACACCTCTCTCAAAAAAAAAAATTAATATATGTTCGAGAATTTAAAAAAAAAATAGAAGTTTACTATATATATTAATGTGTTGAAGAGATACATGAAGTCTCCCTTGCGTCAGCGGTCCAGCGCTTGGTTTGTGATTTGCCCTGTCTCTGATGTCGCGGATTCGAACCTCTATCCTTCCCTTTTTTCGTTTTATTTTTTTCACTTTTTTTTTTTTAACCTCTGGTACTCACTCTTCCTCTGTTTGTTTTGTTCGACAGTTCGACTTCGGGTCCTCAGCTCTCCTCTGTCTGTTCGCTCCTCTACGGCTCTACCCACGGCTACACACTCAACCACCAGGTCCACCACCATTCTACCAAAGCACCACGCCACCACCCACTGCCTGCTGCTCACCAGTGAGTCGGTGCGAGCCCTGCAATCCACGACCCATCATTACCAACGACTTCAAGTCCTCAACTCTCTCTCCAAATTTGTGAGTTCTCCTTTTACTAATACTAGTTTAAAAGTTTAATTGACCTGAATTTGTTACTTAATTCTTCAATTTGTAGATTAATAAGTTTGTATTGTTTAATTTGTGAGTTTATTTGCCAATTGTAATTCCAAATTTGTTTAACTTATATGTTTAATTTCAATTCTAGGTTAAATCTCAATTTGTAGAGTAGTTTGTTGTATTTTTTAATTTGTGAGTTTATTTACCAATTTCAATTCCAACATCGATAACATGCGTGATGATGAGAGGTTCTCTAACTTGAATGGACTTGGTGAACTCTCTACAAGGATGATTAAAAAAAAGAAGCATTTGAGCTTTCCCCTCATGTAATTGTTGTTGAAGTTGGCATTGATTCTATCACTGTCTACAGCAACAGTTGAAAGAGTATTCTCTTCGATGAAGTATATCAAGACCAACTTACGCAACCGAATCTCAGATGAGTTTTTGAATAATACTGTTATCATTTACTCTGAAGATGATTTGTTTAAAAGCTTATCTACTGATGATATTTTGCATTGCTTTCAAAATATGAGGTCTCGTCGAGGACAATTAGATTAGATGCAATGTAATCGTTGTTTAATTTCAGTTTATGACTATTGTTCAATTTTATATTGTGTGATGTTAATTCCAACACCCCTCTCCGAATTTTCTGACTTCGCCACTGATCAAGGAGCTTCCTCCACACCGACTTGCAGAAATCCTACATTTTTTCAAGGACTATATCCTGTAAACAGAACCAGCCCCCCCCCCCTTCCAAAAAAAACCCAAAAAAAAAAAAAAAAACAGAACTCCTTAGCAGACTCAAGGTTTCTACTTTTCTTTGTGAGCCTTGAATTTATTGTTACCCTTTTAACTAACGACATAGACAAGACGAATGAGTACAAGGAAGTCGCTGTCAATGACTTTCTGCCTTCACATTCAGCATTTGAGGCTACCCAGCATGCAACGTAAGCCCTCTACAGCCTGCCCCCTTCTTTTTCTTTCCTTTCATCCATAGTGAGCTTTACCATTCATGCATGGTGGGCACTGGGCGGGGATCTGTATGCTGAATACATTGTGCACAGGCTAAAAAGATAGACCAGATGGGACAGAGGAGTCCAGCAATATAGGTAAAGCATCGTCTAGACCATTTAGCGAGTATAAATCACTCCCCAAGCTTTCAGCAGCTTTGGAACAGCATTTTTGTCTGGCTTTGATTTCCATATTTGCCTCCCCAGAAAGACAAGGAATGTAAGAGTTCTGCTATGCATTTGCCCACCGCCCAGGAGATCAGAGTAGTTTGTATAGTATTGATTTTATTCTTCCGTGTTTTGTGATTAAGTGTTTGGTACGTTGGAATTCAACTAACGAATTTTGACAAAGGATTCAAGTCGGATCCCTAGTTAATAAAAGTTGTAATCTCTGAACACCTGATTCCACAAAATGTGTTCAATAAAATCTAAATTTAGTCAAGAGCTGGAGCCACAGCCACTATGCATTGCAGGATTGCCACTAGCCTAACCTACAAGTATGATGAATCCCAAGTCAAGAATAAAATGCCAGAGAAAAGGTCGCAGGAAGAATTAAGCTCATCAGCTATGAATCTCTACAATTAAGGGCATACACCATTCAGACCCTGCAAGTATTACTGCAATAAGTGAACTCACGAGAAATGCTCATGAAACTTGTAAACAAGGACATGACATGTTCCCCTGGCTTTTGGCGGTTTGCAGTTCCAACCGCCTGCCCAGAACTCATAAAGACTATAGAGAAACTTTCCATGCCTTGTAAAGTTGTCAAGATGTCACACTGAGCATAGCAAATTCTTGCTTCAAAGTAGTATATGCTAGCATTGCCTTACATAATCCACAACAGTTTCTCGGATTGGATGCAAGATTCTAAAAAAAATCGAGGTATATATAACCCAAGGCCATATGCCTAAAACAAGGCAGTCTTAAAAGTTAACATAGGGTGGGCAAGTGGCTTGCCTGACTAGTTGGACACCAGATCATCTCAAAGACTTGGGAACGTATCCAATCGAGACCTAATACTTCAGTTCATGGTTCAAATTTATATGACAACCATTGCCAACAATCGCCCAGTGCAATTTTCATATTACATTTTTTTTGGGGAGAATTAGAGTTTTTTTTAAACACCAATCAAGGCCACAATTTTTATATTATGATGTGAAACAACTAAAAAAATTCTTCCCAGAATTTTTAATGCATCAAACTATTTTATTATGATTTTTTTAGCGAGAAATAGGGGAAATATAAAATAAATAAGAAAAATTATGAAAACATGTAATGACCGTGGGGAAGATTGGAGGAAAGAATGGGACAATGTACATGGAAATAGCCCCAGTATTCAAGGGCGGAGCCAGGATTCAAAGCAAAGGGGGCGAGATTAATAATACACATAACATAAACTTTAATAGTTTTAAAAATGAAGTGCGTAGCTAATACATTCAAAAAAGTTGTCCAGATCTCATGTTTTAAAAGTAAAACATGATATCGTCGCTCGGCAGGCGTTTAAAAAGATTAAAAAAAAATTACAGGGAATGCAACATGGGGAATCGGACCCACAATCTCCCACATGGAGCAACAGGCAGCCAACCAATCTGCTGTGCACCTCTTTGTAAAATATCTAAGAACTAATTAATATATATCTATTTTTTGTTTCCACCAAAATATCCCACATTTATTATTTTTTTTCCTCCAAAAGGCTGGGGGGTCAATTGCCCCCCCTGCCCCCTTAGTGGCTCTGCCACTACCCGTATTTGGAGACAAGGCACACAGGGCCCTGAGCAGGGCTTGTGATTGCTTCTCCTACCAAAGGCTATTGAGGACCGAATGATCTACTCAATGAATCAGTCCCCAGAGGGCCTCATGAACCATGGCTGGGGACTCTCCAAAATGACCCAGGACCCCCCTAGTGTGTGATGACTTAATAGTGTTTGGATCAGGCACAGTGGGGTCTCCCCAAAGGCCTGTTTAAAGTACACAGTGGGGAAAAAGCAGGACTCGGGTTGGGGGGGGGGGGGGAGCAATGGCCAACATCTATAAATCACATATAACAACTGTGTCAGATCAAAAATGCCACATGCTGGTGCAGGATAGACGCATTGTCTTCTAGGCTTGCCCTAGCATTGGGGCTATATGGACTCAAACATTACAACTACAGCTGAAAAACTAAAACACATTAACAAAAGCCCAAAGCTCTTGGCCTCTACAGCACCGTCAACACAAACGGTTGAATAATCTCTAGTTGAGGTATAATCTTACAACAAGGACACCGACTAGTATAGACTCTTGTATGACACAATGAACGTCCACACACATAATGCCACCACCGCTACATATATAACAGGGAGAACTCCGAACAAACATGACAGGTGAATGATCATCCAAATAGAAAGATAAATACATAGACAGACTTCACCCATCCCCACACACCCGCCCCGGGGGGGGGGGGGGCTGTAAATAAAAAACCATTTATCATAATCAATTAGTTACCATGTTGGCTAACCGTATTCTAAAAAGGGAAAGACGCAGAACACAAGGGGTGAATGGTCATCCAAACATAATTCCTGAAAATGGAAGTATTACTCAATTTGGTTCAGACAACTTATAGCTTATAACAAAGATCTTCTGGTTGAAAGAATACATAAAATGCAGTTATACATCATCACCGATCTACAGTTGCTGGCGTGCAGCACCGAGGGACTTCTATGTCATCAAGTAAGAAAGCTGAGCAAAAAAATAATCATTGCTTAGCTTAATGTGTGAGGCCATCAAAGCAAACTAACCTCTCCTTTGCATCATGCGGACCATTTGTTTATAAGCTCCAATAGAAGTGCAGCGGCAGAGTCTTTAGCCTTCTTAACACTTGGCATGGGCTCCCCAATGCATTCATCAGTCCAACCCCTGTCAGTGGTATTGACTCGAACTGCAAATGTAAATCTCTTGGCATGCGCAGGACCACCTTCACTCACACACCTAAACAAAGTCAAAATGTCAGATAATGTCCCTTGTTTTTAGCTATTATGACAGGTTCTCGTTTCCCCTTTCTGGAGTGTTTGGGTTGGTGACCAGAATTAATGGATTATCCCTAACCTGTAGAGTGGCATGGGCCAGTTTCTACGTAAACAAATATCATTAAGTGTCTGCCTTGTGAACGTTTGCCCATTGTTCTTTTTCTTCTTTCCGCTCTCATCATCTTTATCCTTGGCGTCCGCTGTTTCCTTCTCCTTCAAAGCAAGCAAGGCATTACGCGCTGCCAACTTTTGTGCCATCTTTTTCTGTGGATTTTGAGCAACCCCAATCTGAACACCATCAACATAAACTTCAACCGTGGCTACATTCCCATTCCGACTGGCTTTATACTCTAGACCTTCAGCCTGTTGCTGGCATCGTTCTTGTAGTTCTCTCACGGGATGCATTGGAAGTGTTTCCGGAGTAACCATTGGTTGCAATAAAGGCTCGAAAACCTAAGGCAATTAAGAGTAAGGATTTCATGCATCAAACTCCAACATTAGCTCTACAGGATGTCAGTAATGTAAAATAGTGTAAGTGCATTGAACTTACTCTCCAAACAACAGCAGTATCACGTCCACTGTCAAGAAAAATGGCCCCAGCTACCGATTCAACAATATCACCAAGAACTTTGGGAGCCTTGCAATCTCCTAAGCCAAAGGAGTTGAAACCAGGTTTTGAGAACTCCTCATGAACTTCCTTAACAAAATCACGTATCTGCAAAAGCAAACACCGAAACAAATGAACTGGGAGTGAGGACTGAGTTGACATGGCTTTACTAGATAGTATAATTCAACAAGAGAAAAGGATAACTGTACAAATTTTCCAAATGTGAGCTGAAAATGAAACCTGCTTCTCAAGGGCAGTAGATCCATGTCTTAGGTGCACATGAAGTTTGTGTTTAACAGCGACTCGGGCAAAATTTTCATTATTAACAGCTGCAGCACGCAAATCTGTCAAACGGCCCGGAGGCAAATCTGTGTACCTGAAGAACAGGTGCCTAGTAATAAGATGATCCAATACAGCATCACCTACAAACTCTAGCCGCTGGTAGCAGGAGATCCCAGAAGAAGGACGTGAAGCATGAGTAATTGCTTCTACCAACAGGCTCCTGTCTCTAAACTGAATTTTTAAAGCCCCTTCTAAGGCATCAAAATCTACACTTCTAAGAACACTCTCTGGAACATTCGTTGGCCTCTTTGGACTCTCAATCTCCTCAGGATCAAACTCTATCTCAATGCCGATCCATTTCATAAGATGGTTAGCAGCACTCTTTCCACCTTCAACATAGTAAACTCCAATGAGTGCTTCAACAACATCTGCCAGTGTCTTGCTAGAAAGAACCCTATAAGAACTTGAATCGCTTTCAACTTCACCGTCTTCCATTTCATCGTCATCAAAATTATCAGCATCTCTTTCTTGACCAGTCGGCACAGCTGATTTTTCCTGATCAAAAAGGGATGATTCGTCATCCTTCACATCCTCATCAAATACAGGAAGAACACCAGGGGCAGCCCATCTAGAGGGAGCAAATCGATCGGCTTGGATATATGACTGAAGCCCTTTATTCAGAGCATGTTGGTACAGGATCATATTGCTCACCATCTGCTGTCTCATTCGAGTGAGCTGACCCTCATGTTTTTGGGGATATTTGAGGAAAAGATATCTGCTAACCACCCATTTCAAATAAGCATCTCCCAGAAGCTCTGCTCTCTCGTAACAAAATGTCTCCTGACATGAGGCCGCAGTCAATGCTTCCAGAATCTGCAAGTTCACAAACCAGTTAAATGGAAAGCCCCAGATAACAACCACTATATGAATCACATCAATGAAAGAAAGATCGCAGAGAGAACAAAAACCTTTGAAGCAGGGACAGGATAATTGATGATATTCTTCAGCTCAATAGCAAGCAAAATACTTTCAACCCGTCTCATTATTGATGGCAGTCTTTGTGCACCTCGAACAAGTATACCAGGAAGTGGATGTACGAAACACAATTCAGCAGGTAGAAACACATAATATGTTTTGTCGAGGTTCTCCTCAGACTCACCTTCAGGTTCTACAGAGATAAAGCCTGTTAGTTCATTCAACTGCATCAGGAAGCGTCATGGAGACAGAAAGAGATATATGGAGTACAACATACCATCAGAATGTTCAAATCTTGGAGAAAGGAGATTTTTGCAATATGAAACACCGCGTCCTCTAAGTAAAGGCTGTTGCTTGTATATCAACTCGACTCCATACCTGGTAGCACCAATAAAAACATCAACATATGCACCCTATATTGTGCAACGGGAAGCGAACTATGTAAAAAAATAAAATACTGCTGAACTTAAGGATAAAACAGCATAAATGGTTTCCTTCAAAGATAGGATTTGGAATTTCTGCTTCATGCATAGAGGCAGTTCTGCCTTCACATCAGAATGCCATCACACAATTGACAGGACTAATAAAATGACAGTAAAATGGAAGGAAGACACGAAAGAAAATACAAATGCAACTAGAATTCATGCAACATTAAGAATAAATAAATAGCTGGAGATGCAATGGGCCATACTTCTGCTTGTAATAGTCTGCATATGAACTATACTCCAGGGGACCAAGATAACCCTCCTTCCTAGGGAACGAGTTCTCTGCAGTCATATCATAACGTACAGAATCGACATAGAACCTCTTCCCAGAATGAGCAGCAGTCACAACTTTACCAATCAAATCTTCTGCACCAATACAGGTATCAGCCAACATCAATTTGCCTTTAGGCAATTCTATGTTAGCATGAGGGATGTCATCCCTGTTAGGAATCAATCCAGCGGCTTTGACAACATCATACTGTGCAATTGCTCCTCTGATACCATAAGTAGGATGAGACTTCTGTCCAAATGCCATACCATAACGAAGTTTACCAAACCCATACTCCCTTCTGTCCCCACCAAGACTCCGCTCATTTGTTCCCAAGTAGACATCAGGCCGAGCCCTTTGTAGGGGATTGTTCCATGCATTTGTCTTTGTTATGTTCTCAATAAGATTCCAGTTAATTTCTACTAGAGGATCTAAGGATTTATCGCCAACCATCGGGACAAACAAGTAAGCCTTTGCAGTATCCCATGGAGTTGTTTGAGGTTCGACATCTACATCCAGTACAATGCTCATCAACCTCACATGGAAACTCTTCAGGAATGCCAACTGCCCATGAATAAAAATTAAAGTCACTCCAAAAGCCAACAAAGTGGAAGTTTAAGATGAATAGAAAGAATGGATTTTGACATCACGAAAATAACAAAAAACACCTGGCTTTCTGTGATATCTATTGAACCCCGAAAAACAAGAGACACTTTACTCTTCATGGTTCGAGCGATAAAGAGATCCATCGACATCGATAACACCTAATTTTCCCACCAAAAAAAATTAAGTAATAAGTTTGATATAAGCGCTATTCAATCTAGACGCCTGAAACAAAATAAAACGTCACAGAGGTACCTCTGCATCCAGCTCACTGCCAAAAAGTACCGCAAAATCTGAAACTTGGGTCAAGAATGGATCCTTTGAGTACCCAATGTTTTCCCATTTCACAGCATACATATAAAGATGAAATGAATTGGAATCATCACAATCATCTCTGCCAGACAATATCCACTCCCCCTGTGAAGTAATGAACAAAGCAAGTCACAAACTATGCACAAATCCCCATCCAACCTCCCAGGCGGAGGGCATAATGTCAGAGCACAGAACACAGCACAAGTAGTGCCCCCCAAAGGACCGAGATGCAATTTCAAGTCGAAGGGCACAGTGTTCCATTCCAACTGGGCGATCCATAATGAGTTTCATCTAAACCCAGATACTATCTGTCTATCTAGCCTAACATGGCACTCTCCTATCGCTAAACCTGCAAGATCTTGCGGAGAACCGTCCCATCTAAGACTTCGTGTGACTGGACGATTTTATGGTAACCTTTAATCAATATAAGGGTGACTAATAATTCATTTAGGGATGACTCTGATAAGAGTCACTACTTGATGAATTATTGGTCACCTGCGGATTAAGAAGTCACTTTAATATAAGTTACTAGTCATTTCAAAACCTTCAACAACCATCAAAAAATCCATCTCACCATAACTCCTATATGAAACGGTCTCACCCAAAAATTTGTTAGATTTTGTCCGAAGTACCCAACTGAAATTTCTAGTAGTCTGTAAGTCGCATTAAATGCTTTAATTGTGGACTACCACCACATACAGAATGCACACATCCTCATTTCTCTATACTAAATCCACTATATTTTTGTAACAGCTGACTTAGAATGTCAAAGTTTTTTACTTTGTGATGAGGAAGACTCAAGGCCAAGTAGACAAAGTGGCTAATAGCAGGCAAGGAATGTGATAAACGCTGCATCATGATAAAACAGTAAAATGCAAAAGGTCAAATGTATTATGTAGTTACTTTACATGCTAGAACATGTACAAACAGTATATTACCACACAAGCTACATGAAAACATGAGCTATGCTGGAAAGACTAACCCGAAGGATGGAGGCTATGCCTTCAGGATAAAATTCTCTATGTCTTGCAGTTCCTGGGAGCGGTTCTCCTTCATCATTCTGCTCAACCTTTTCACCATCTTCTCCACTTCCCTTGTCAGGCAAGAGCATGTCTGTAAATGCTCCCATCTCATGGAGCTTCTTGCAAGCAGCCAGGCAAACAGCCTGCACAAGAAACTCATGGGCTGAGACACAATATATTGAACATGAGCTCAAATTGAAATCATAAACACAGATACAATTAAAATAACAAACAGAAAAGTGAAGGTCTATGGCCATGAGACCTGCTGGGCAAGACGCATTGAACTGCAAACTGGGCCTTCAAGTTTCTCGAATGGAGCATTACAAGGGAGTTGAAGCCTACAAGAATACTCAGTTGAACCCCCTGGTTTTTCATGCCGCTCCATGATAAATTCAGGACGAAGTATTGAATATCTGAAACAAATATGCAGGCAAATAAACATTGGCATTTCAATCAAGAAACAGCTGTCGTAGTAGTTATGGTTTAAACTGACACGTATAGACACGAATAAAACAATACCTGTCACTGGGTAGCTGTGAACAATAAAAATGGATAAGGCCTACTGCAGAGTTCAAGCTCACAGTAGCACCCGTTGAAGCCACTTGGTACACAGAACCTGGACCAGCTTCGGCTGATATTAACCTTGAAGTACCCTTAAGATGACTTACATCAGTCCTTTCAATTGCTTCTCTCCGCAAAGTCTCTTCACTGTTCCTAGCATTCCTTAAAAATGTTTCATGTGACACATTTCCCCTAATCAAAAGATAAAGGAGTTAAGTGTCTCCCTACTTTCAACTTCCCCTAGAAAGCGAGAATCAAAATACCTACAAAAATTAAATAAAGGAAAAACAAGCTAGAGAACATAAAAGGCCCATTAGCTACCTCTCAACCATCAATATATAATCTGATCCTGGCTTTCTTGCACGACCCCTTGACTGAATGTAAGCTAAAACTGTCTTCGCCAGATCAAAGCGAATAACCACATTACATTGCCGAATATCAAGCCCTTCCTCAGCCACGCTGGTGGCAACCAACAAAGTTACCTGAAACAGTAATAAAAGAAAGCTCTCCATTAGAAATTTAGAACACGTCAATGAAAATAAATATTCCTACCCCCCCCCCGGCAAATTTGTAGGTTGGGCCATTAAATGTGCATAAGTATTTAATCAACATTCAAAGGTTTTCATTTACAACGAGAATGCATTTCCATTCCTGTCAGAAAGAATCCTGTTGTCATGGTCATAATCATCTAAGTCTTGCCAGTGAGGGCAGCATCAAGAACCAAAAAATCCTAATCATAGAAACCTTGACAAATAAACTAGTATTTAAGTAGAACCTTTGTTTATCTAAATAAAATACTATCGAGACACCATGTTCCCCCAATGAACGCATTGTAAGAAGTCCTCGTACGCAATGTAAATAAAACCAGAATGACATCTCTTCATTTTTTAAACACTCTGCTGACCAAAAGGAGAAAAATATGTAAATTAATGCATAGATATGACATGAGGCATAACCCTTGGAATACTTTTACAAGAGGTATGAGAGAAACTTCATAAAGTTGAACCATGTACTCAAGCTCTAGGACGCACATAAAGGCAAGGAACCAGATCTACACCCACCCAAACCCTTGGTACTGGGATAACAGACAATGAGTAATTCCTAAAAGCAATATTTGTGCATCCAAATAAGGCAGAAACCTTACACGGCCATCTCGGAATTTGGCAATTGTATCTTGCATTTGAGACGTCCGCATTTCCTGACTATTATTATTCCCAATTAGACTCGCACACTTGATAAAACCCAAAGAAGGAAGCTCGGCAAAAACCTGCATTTTTGTCGATAAGCAAGAATGTAACATAAGACATTACATAAAAGAATCGTGCATTTAAGCGATGAAAACTAAAATTATGGGGTATTGAACCTTTGGAAGAACCAGGGCAGCCACAACTCTCTCAACGAAGACAATTGCACGAAAATCTTCTGTATGCTGGTACTTCATAAGTATTTTTATCAAAGACTGCACCTTAGGGGTGACCTTTCCATCAGCTACAGCAGCTCCAATGATGACATCAACATGCTCTCCACCAGAGGCAACTATGCCACAAGTACATTTACCAAACAGAACAGTTAAATTACAGCAATAACCCTTAATGTCAAGAGGGGGTAATACCAATCCTGCGACAGTTTGATGTATCCATTTCTTTTTAAAGAGTCGGGTAATATCAAAAGACACAAGAGATGGAAAATTATCCAAATCTATACCCAGTTTCCGACCTAGGTAGGGTGTGAGACGACAAGATGCAGGAAAAGAATTAATACATATATTGTTTAAAATATTCAGTCTCTGGTGATACAGGAAAACAAATTAATATACTGATACTTTTCTAAATTCCTGCAATGACTCTCTTTTCCCCATGTGGGGCAGGGGGGTGAGCAAACTTCTTAGATTAAATAAGTCTTATTTAAAACAAGAATGCACAGAAATTAACACAGTTATGACAATGTATGACTGCAGGCCATGTCATACAGATCTCCTCCACACCAAAAAAACACACGCACACCTCCCCAAAAAAAAAAATTTTAAAAAAAATAGCATAGTACCACAGATTACAAAGGTCTGTTATGGAGTAGATGTTTCCATGGAAATTATCATATAAGACATAGCATGTGAATTTCACATTGGGGGGAGAAAATGTTACATGATTGTCAAAATAATCAGCTTACAAGCTGTGCAGATCCAAAATTCCCT
The DNA here is from genome assembly GCA_029747015.1 of Carnegiea gigantea. Classification (NCBI taxonomy): domain Eukaryota; kingdom Viridiplantae; phylum Streptophyta; class Magnoliopsida; order Caryophyllales; family Cactaceae; genus Carnegiea; species Carnegiea gigantea. The sequence goes on from JAKOGI010002257.1 coordinate 80,546, forward strand.
CGTGCGGGGCTAATAACCACTATGTTAAGAATGCCCTAAATTGCAGGTTCAACCTTCTGACATTTTTGATTGATTTTTATGCAATTTTAAACTATAAGTATATACCTCTAGGGAGATCACACAGAAAATTGTGGGGTCGCTAAGCCCCCCTCTCATAAACGAAGATCTGCCCAAGTGTATGACCGACACAGACAATATAACATATCAAGCTATCAGACCATTATAAACACCAAGGACCATGCGTCAAAAAATAGGTCATATTGAATGGCAAGAAGAAGAATAAGCTTAATAACAGATGTCCACACAAATCAGTGGTGATACTCACCATGACAATCAGGTAGCTCTCCCTCCTCAATCTCATCAAGACAACCGCCTTGAAAGCTGCTGTTATCTTCTTTTGTACCATCTGCATCCTTGTCGGAAGCAGCACCCTCAGATAGGTGGCATTGTAATAGTGCAACAACTTTGCTCAAATAAGATTCTTGAAATTTAACATCAAGCTGGTAATTTGCTCTTTCATCATTCTGTAAGGCCACTAGAAAAGAGTGTGCAACCTGCAGATAGCATAATTAGTCCGAGGAAAATAGCTACGCAAATAACCAAGAACATGAAACCAGAGACAAATGTTAGCAAATTGCCCATCAATAACACCTTGTAAGCACACCACTGTCCCAATTCACCAAGTGCATAGTTAACGGCCCTTAATTTTTGAATCAAGTTAGCAGCACCATCACTCTCAGTCCTTTCAGAAACACCATAGACTTGGCGTAACTCTTCTTTGGCTCCTGCATCTCTAGCTCCCATGAACTGCCATTTGCTTTTTCTTGAACTCGCACGTGCAGCTTCTTCAACTGTCAACTCCATTTGTTTGATTTGTTCATGAAGGGACCATAGTGTCGCTGCTTTATCATACCCCACAACAATTTCTGATGGCATTGGAACATGTTTCTCCAGCTCTTTACGGTCCTTTATCGTACAAACTATGGAGTCCAACTTGGTCTCAAGATTGCGTATCTTGACTGCACAGTCCACTTGACTGGAAACACCTGGGCCATGACATTAAAAACAGAAACCATGTATAAAGTGTAATAGTTTGAATTATGAAAACAGCAAAAATAGACTATAGAATATAGATGCATGAAGAAGACAAGCCACAAGCATAACACAGAGCATGGGATGGAGGTACCAAAGTTTCTTCAAGAAGTGTAAAAAATTGTATTAGAAAAATATAGTATCAGGTACATACCCTTCAAATTAACAGGGGATGCGGTCATCCCAAAAACAGCAGGTCTCTTTTCCTTTGGAGTAGTGTGATAAAATTCAGACATCACTAATGAATAAGGATGTTTCTTCACAGCATGGTGACACTCATCGAGAATGAGCAGATGTATGCATTCCATTTTTATAATGCTATGTCTAAGAATATTCAACAATATTTGGGCCGTCATAACTAAAACCTGCAGAGAACGAAAATTTTGCTCTGTTATCATGGTTATCAAAAAATCAGCAACGACAACATAAAGCACGCACAGCACTCCCAAGATGCACATTGAGGTTACAAATGCACTTGGATAAAAGTTTAAATACTGAGGGAAAGAAGAAAATCATTCCAGAAGAGCTAGCATGTCTTTTTCTTAGTTTTTTATCAGTAAACTTCTAACATAGATGGCTGCTCAGTATCAACTTAAATTTAGGTGAGATGTAGCTAGCTATTGGGGACATGCACACACATTCGAAGACAGCCAAAACAATGGACCAAGACAACGACAGAAAGGAAAAACTATTGAACCATTTGAGCTGTGAAGTTATAAGAACATTAGTAAGATTAGTAAATGCCAAGAGGCCAAGAGCTAGTCATGAGAATCAAAGAAATACTAGTTCCAATGAGTACAGAATATTTCAAATTTAATCAGGCATGTTTCCTTCTGCATATTCAGTTCGAATTACTAGGTCAAACAAAATACTTGTCAATGATATATGCTTTCTCTTTACAGTCTTCTGCTGCTTGGGTTGGGTTATTTGCCATAAAAGACAAAGAGGCACTTAAATATTCAGGAAACATGGTCAAATTCTAGGGGAGGATATGCTCGAGACAGTAAAACCGTGATCAGACTTCAGAGATCTGCGAAGTATTGTAGTGGACAGATGGAGACAGAAAAGCTTATCTTGTCATCCTTTTTTAACCATGATGTTCCTTTACCCAGCTAGATGCCTTCCTCAGCATACTAGTGGATTGAAAAGTTTGATCACGGTTTCCCTTAACATTAATAAAAATTCATCCTTAGCCAGCCTTTCCTAAAAGTTTAGGCGCACAAGCAGGAAACCTGTTTACACACATAAAGGAGGATTACCTGCTTAGTTTCAAACTCGCGTTGCCATCTTCGAGTGTCCCAGAAATCTTGACCCATCTCACCACAGTAGTGGCCTACATTGTAACCAGTTTGTTCCCGTATAACTTCTGCTTGCTGCAATTGAATAAGAACACAAATTATCTTTCAAATCCACAACGACAAGTGTGACTTCTGCACAACCAAATACTCCTTTCATCTCATAATGATTGCTATAGTTAACGTTTTGCAGAAGAGGTGATTCACGACGTTTCAAGTAAGGTGTGCATAAAATCCATAGTGCACATCCCACACCAATCAATTTGAAACATCAAATACAAACTACGATGGTCTCAAGTCTTAACACAGGCTGAAACAGGCATAGGTAACAATTAGCTTACTTTACCTGATAAACTAGTGGAACCTTAGGCACCAAAAATATGGCAAGCATCTTCTTGTTTTGCAGTTGCAATCTATGTCGAATGCTTTTCATAAGTAAGACTGCTATAAGAGTTTTCCCCGCTCCAGTTTCCAGGAAAGCAATAGTGTTCTTTTGCTTGGCTTGCTCAAGTACGTCCAATTGATACTGTCGTGCCTGTTCTTCCAAATTCTTTTCCTTATTGTTCACCTCATTCTTCTCCATTTTCCCATTACATTCTTGGTTCTTCTTGGGTTCCACCTTGTTGCCATCTCTATTACGGTCTGCATACAAACCTACACGATACACGATTTCTTTTGATCCAGGCCTTTCCCTCTCCCAATAACCCTTTGCTTCTCTTTCTCTCCACTCCCTGTCCCGACTCTCCCTCCTGCCGTTATAATAATCTCGTCTCCGATCCCTATCCTTATCCCTGTCCCTCCTTCCAGTTTCCTCCCATTCTCGACCCCTCTTCCTTCCATTACTCCCCCAATCCCTATTACAACTCTGCCCCGAACTCAAATAAGATCTCTCATCTCTAGCGCCACTACTACTATGAGCCCTTTTGCTACTCCTTTCTTCACTGTCCCGGGCCCTATCACCCTTGAAACCCTCCCCAAGAGTTCCAATCTTTGAGGCTCCAATCACGTTAGGAGGGTCAAGTAAACCATTCCTTTGATCCACATTGCCCTCAAACAAATCCCCATTAGTTCCATGATCAATGCTCATCTGGGCATCAGTAATTGGGTCTTCTACCTCAACATCGCAATTCATAGCAACAAAATTCTCAACTTGCAATCTACAAAGGCCATTAGAATTAGCTTCCTTACCATTTTGACAGGCCAAAGCAGCCCCCTTTTTGATGCTATCAAGAATGAGATCAATCCCACTTGAGAAGCCGTTATCATCATCAACAATTTCATCATGATTGGAAGACCCATTTCTGAAATCAACGAAATCACAAGGGATGATGTCGTCTTCCTCACAGGCATCAAGCCAGTAAGTGGGTCTGGCCTCCTCAGAACCCTTGTTCCCGTCCTCCATTGCCACAAATCACTTCAAACAACAAAGCAGAAATATCAAATAGTAAAACAAAATAAATACCAACCCAAAAACTAAAAAAATCAACGAAAAGACAATAAATCACTCAACAAAAATTGGGTATTTTGGATTAAAGGGAAATAGAAACAGAAATGGCGTAAGAAGCACACAATAAGCAGCTCGAGCAATAGATACAAAGAGAGAGAGAAGCAGGAGAGTGAGAGCAAATTGTGTGATTCAAAGATTCCACACTCCATCAACGGGATTCTCCTTAAGACACTCTATAAGAAGAGGGAAAAAAGGAGAAATCAAATCAACTCACACACACACACACACTATGTACTCTGCATCAATAATTCTCTTGTATCCTTATAATCCGCTCAACACAAGAAATATTTTTGTTGGGTTTTCTTTTTCTGGGAAAATTTGGGATGGGTTCTAGGATTTGAGTTCTTCTCTACTGCTCTTTCTATTCTCTTCAGAGAGAGAGGGAAGATAGAGAGAGAAGGGGGTGAACCGCAAGGAAGGAAGATGGTTTTGTAGGGATTGTGTTGTGTGCTAGTGCAAGCTAAAAGCTAACTCCACCCCCTTTTAGTGTCTATGCAGTTGGAGGAATATTTGTAGTTTTTCAGACCCACTAAAGCCAACTTCACATTGGAAGTTGTGGTTATAAAAATATCTATAATCTTTATAAGATTTTAGAACTTGTAGTTCTATTTGGGAAACATGAATACCTACAATCTGAATTTAAGAATTATTTTAATGTGTTAGGTGTTGTAGCTTATTTCCTAAGTAGTAATCATAGCCCTTCAATATCCCCATGATTGAGATTACTATTGTCGAAAAATCATTTTTTGAAGATAAAGACCACAACAATCCTTTTTAAAAAAAATGTAGATAAACAGAAAATAGTGGTGAGAAGTTTTGATGAGGGGAAAAAAAAACCTAATCTGTCTCTCCTAACAACTATTAGAACAATAACGAAACTCAGACTTGTCATCGCTATAGGTTTACTCTAATACAAGCTAAAAGTTCTTTTTAAAGTCAAACAACTAGTCATTATAGTTTGGTGACCTCAAATAACTAGCATTCAACTAACAAATGCATCCATTTAAATTGATATGCAAAAAGATTATGATTGATATTCTTGATCTTATGACATCTTAATATGGTGCAATCTCAAATCAAATCACCTTTGACCTTTACTTTTACTAAAGTGCAAATATTTTATAGTGTCACATTATTACTCTAGTTGGAAGTAGGCTGTGTAAAGAAAAATAATACCCACTAAGCATTCACATATGCGCACCTTTCCTTGCATATACTTATATACAGTCCATTATTTCCCAATTATTCAAAAATCGACAAATACAAAAGATTATTTATCTTTTAGCATTATTCCCAGAATACACACATGGAGATAATACAATATATTTAAGAGTAACAAACATCAGTACTTGTTAAAAGATAGAGAAATAGTGTAAGGGAAGGCAAAAGAGAGTGGAGAACAAAAATTGATGCCCAACCAAAACTAAAATCAAAATCAAGCCAATGTGACTTAATAAGAGCATTCCCAGCCTGAGTTCCAGTTTTGGAACTCAGGCTGCCACATCAGCAAAAGTTCTAGCTTTCTGGAACTTGCATTTCATCATTTCTCCAACCAATAAAACTCCATCATGTATCACTAAATTAAATATTTGCTATTGTACACCTCCAATACCTAACTACTAATTTTCATAATCTAATCATTTACTATTATCACAATTGCAGCAAACGTCTTATCAATCGGAGGCAGCATTACCGCCATCCCAAGTGGTACAAGGCTAAATGAGCACTACACTTTGATAATTGAACTACTTTCACATTCACCAAACCACTCAAAATTAAGAGTATTGAAGTCAACTTCACAATACCATTAAACTTTACATAACCAAAAAACAATCTAGTTAAAGGTTTCCTGGAACCCTACATTGAGCACGCTTATCAAAAAAAATCAACTCAACTCCTCCAAGGCTTCACCCTAGCTAAAGACACACTGTGAGCATCTACGGTTGTCTGATGGCAAAAGGGCAAAGGCCTCCCTCTATTTCTGGCCACCATCAAGCTTGCTAGGAAGAGGGCTATTAACTAAGTCTTACCTAAAACAGAAAACAAAGAAAATATTTTGAAAAATGCGCCGAAACCCAATACGTCTCCCCATACTGTAAAATAAATTTTTAGAAAAATTTAGTTAGGCGCCCCTATTTCAATTCATTTTAATTTGAAAACACAAAAGGGAGAGAATGCAAGCAAAACTACATTGCCAGTTATTCACTGGAAGTGGAACTCATGCTAACATCTAATCGATCATTGAGATAGGTGTATACTTCTCATGCCGATCGGGGAACCGGAGCAGAAGCCAGGCGGGTGAACTGAGAGTTGTAAGCCCTAGTGCTTGATAACTAATGGGGCTACTTTATTAGGAGACAAAACATTGTTTCACACAGATTTATTGCAGGAACATTACATGAAATTTATATAAATTTGAGAAACATATGAATTTTCAAGGAGTACACATAACAAACGTAAACAGAGTTTTTAAGTCGCTCCCCTTTTATAAAATAGTGGTTTATGGCGTTAAAGCGACGAAAATGGCATCGGCTCCAAAAATATATATTTTTATAGTTAGTAGGGTTTCAAGTAATTTCTATTAATTACAACCTTAGCAAATAATTCCCAATTTTCGTTGTTTCTTCCTTAATTATTAATGCGCCCATTATTTACTTAACCACGCAAATTGATTTTATTTCTTCATTTTACCTTATTCCCCCTTTATAATGTTATCACTTATCATTATTTTAGTCATTAATAGTATTAATGATATCGTTGTTGTTGTTCTTCTTCTTCTTCTTCTTCTTCTTCTTCGTATTAGCAACGTTACTGTTGCTATTATTAATTAGTTGAATTAGTTATATTATGCCTTCCTCTTGTGTTATTATTAGTAGTACTAGCATCATCTTTATAAATATAGGTATTAATATTATTGTTTTTATTAACATTAATATTATGATTACTATCATTATAATTATTATGGTTATTACTATTATCTTTATCATTGTTGTTATCATCCCCATTACCCCCATTGTTAAATTATTATTAGAAGTAATAGTATTATTATTAGTTTTGGTGGTTCATACATAACAAAGTATGGATTAGCCGAGTTCAATTTGTGGTTTCAGTTTGTTTTTTATGCCAAGTACATGCTCCCAAGCTCATATCGAAAAGGTTTTTGCTTCTTTAACCTTCAAGTAGGCCTTGATTACTACTTAATTGGTTTGGACTATATGAGTTGTGTTATTCTCAACTCCCTCAAATACAAATAAATTTTCATCCACCATTTTGAGTCCCGAACCACTTAAATAATCCATCCACACTAATTCCAACTCATCAATCTCATTACTTAAATCAGGCTATAATAATCAGCCTCCACATTCACCTTCAATACATACAACAACCACTAAAATTTACATATTTAAACTTACTCCAATTCCTCATATTAATTTCAAAATTCATATTAAGCATATTCATTTCAAACATCTTCTCAAAATCACTTTTCCCTCCTTCCTCTTCTTCTTCAACCTCAAGCTACACCAATCTCTTTCATGCCAACACCTAACAGACACACACACACACACACACCCTACTAATTTCATTCGAAATACAACTAAAATTCCTCAAGATTTCACAAAATCAAGTTACAAAAGCACAAATCCACAACTCATATTCAATTCCCACTCATAAACTTCCGACAATTCCAAACCTCAAAATCACCATCAAAACTCCAAATTGACACAATTTAACATTTGTCTAATCAAAACAATATATTTACTAACGAAATCAAGAATAAAATGATGAAAACAATTAAAGGAGGGTTTAGGGTTCACCTTCCCAACACCCAATACAAGAAGGCAAGTAGGAGTAGGGAAGAGGTGGTGGTGGTGCTGGCAGCAGCGGTGCAGCGGCCGGCTGCACGACGGCGGAACGGCGGCCGTAGCTGGGCTGGCGGTGCTGGCAGTGGGCAGAGGAGGGGGGTCTGTCCGTCTGTGCTCCCGGGGGTGCGTGGAATGGTAAGCAGGGGGATGTCATTTAGTACATTGATTTTGATTTTTTTTTTTTATTATTCAATCTTACTTGATCTGGATATTTCTTAGCTATTATTTTCTTTTTCCCCTTTTTTTGGTGGTAAGTAATTTACCTTTTTAAATTAATAAATATTTGGGATAAAATTTGGACTAATATTTAAGCTATTATTAGTACTTTTATAGTTTATTTAGAAGAATTATAACTCTCTCCTATATTAAGGCCCTGTTCTTTTAGTTGGTTAATTCTGAAATACTAATCTTAACTCACTTCAACTCACTTCAACCTACTTCAATACACTTCAACCCACTTTAACCTTTTTCAACTCACTTCCACTATTTTAACTAAATTCAATTTATCAAATAAAAAATTTAACCCACTTCAACCTATTTCAACTCATCTCAACCTACTTCAACCTTTTAACCACCCCAATTTACCTGCGAAAAGAACAGGCCCTAATTAATATGTTCTTTCCATTTATTTTTATTTCATCTATCAACATTATGATTTCATTTGTAAAATATAAGTGAGCAAATTTTGTGTGTGTTTTTGTATGTGTATATTACCCATTTTTATAAATGGGCGAATTTTTATTTATCTATTTATTCATGCATTTATTTACAAATTTTGAATGATTTTATATGGAGTGTGATTAAATTTCATTTCGAGGTCACTCATTCGTGTCGACCTGTAATTGTATAAATATATCGAATACTGAATTAAAATGCGGCACTCAAATTAATTAATTTAAATGGAGATTAACCAAATGGTTAGTATGGTTTAGATTCAAGCTATTACAGTCTTCCCCCTTAAAATAAATTTCTTCCTTGAAACTTACAGATTTGAAAGAAATATTATATTTACCTCAGACACTATAGGTAACTATTTCTTATTTCCTCATTCATTTCCCCTGTGACTTCAGATGAGGTATGATTAGCCCATAGAATATTAACTAGAGGGATATTTTTATTGCAAAACTGTGTAATTGTATAATCCAATATTTGTATGGGGTGCTCTTCATACACCAAGTTTTCCACAACCTTTATGTTTTATGTGACAATAGCATGAATCGAGTCTGAAACATACTTTATGAGATGTAAAATATGAAAAACATTGCCTTGAACGGCGATACTCTAGAAATACCTTTATCTCTCACGTCAAACTCTAATGGTATCCTCCTTTTATCAGCATAATTATTTTGTTCGCTTTGAGCAGCTTTAATATATTCTTGAATTTTCCTTACATTCTTAGTGGTTTCTTAGATTAACCCAAACCTTGTAATTAATGCTTCATCTAAATCACCAGAGCGTAATAGTATTTTATATTTTCCACTATATAACGCCTCAAAACGAAGCCATTTTAATAGTGAACTAGTAACTATTATTGTAAGAATAGGCGAAGCCATTTTAATAGTGGACTAGTAACTATTATTGTAAGAAAACTCCACTAAATGAATATTATCTTTCCATTTCCCTTGAAAATCAAGTACACATGCCCTCAGCATGTTCTCCAATAATTGATTCACCTTCTTAGTCCGTCTATCGGAATGGGAGTGATATGAATTATTGAAATTTAGCTTAGTCCCAAAAGCTTTTTACAAAGCTTGGCAAAAGTGAGCTTGAAATCTTTTGTCCCTGTGAGATGTTATGTCCTTCAGCATACCATATAACTTGACAATTTCTTTGACATACGCTTGTGCTAACCTCTTTATAGCCCAATTGTCAGGTACTGGCATGAAGTGGGCATATTTGGTGAGTCTATCAACAATACTCTAAATGTCATTCTTTTTTGGTGCTTAAAAGGATAATCCCATGAGAAATTTGACATTAAATCCCACTTCCATGTCGGAATTTTCTAAAGGCCTCAATTCACCTGCTGGGTGTCTATGTTCAGCCTTTACCTTTTGGTAAGTTAAGAATTTATCCATGTATTCTACAATGTCCCTTTTCATGTTATCTACCAAAAGTATTGCCTCAAAATTTCTATACATTTTTGCCCCTCCTGAATACACTGAATAATGAGTGTCATGTGCTTCTTCTAGAATCTTTCTTTTCAACTCTTCCTTATTTGGCACACATAGTCGATTTTGAAACATTAATGTCCCATCCTCATGTACCACAACGCCAAGGGATTTTCCTTTTACGATATTCAGCTTGATTCTTTCTAATTTGGCATCATCCTTTTGGCCAAACCTAATCTCTTCCACTATAGAAGGTTGTACTTCTAGTGCTGACAGCAGGCCCTTTATTTTTCCATATGATATAAACTCAATATCCATATTGTTGAGTTCTCTCGAGATGCAAGGTTGGATAATGACGACAATCTTCAAACTGTGATGGATCTTCCAACGCAATGCTTCTACTACAACATTCGCTTTCCCTGTATGATATTGAATCTGCAATCCTTTAGCAATTCCAACCATCATTGCTGCCTCAAGTTGATTTCTTTCTAAGTGAAAACATACTTCAAACTTCGATGATTAGTGTAAATCTTACATGACACCTCATATAGGTAATGTCTCCAAATTTTCCATGCAAAAACCATTGCAGCTACCTCCAAATCATGGGTTGGGTAACTCTTTTCATAAGGTCTAAGTTGTTGAAAGGCACAAGCTATTCACTTATTATCTTGCATCAATACATAACCTAACCAATTTTTAGAGGTATCACTATAAATAATGCATTCATTACCTTCTATTGCAAGGTAAGGATAGGAGTTGTGGTCAATCGCCTCTTTAATTCCTGAAATGCTCCCCCCATTTATCTAACCACTTGAATTTAGTGAAATTTTGACGCTTTGGTACCTCCAATTTTGGTGCATTCACCGTTTGGCCTAGGTTTCGGAAAAATTAACACTTCGGTACCTCCAGTTTTGGTAAAAGTGACTCTCTAGTACTTTTTATTATTATTTTGGTCCCTAAATTTTTAGAAATTGTAGAAAGGTCCCTGAAAAGGGTAAACTATGCAAATAAGCTATTTTAAGGGGTTTTTTTCAAGAAATATGCATGTTTTCACGATTAAACTTGTTATAATGACTTTACTGGTATTAGTTATCACAATCTTCTATTTATATAATGAATATCATACTTTATGTAGTTATAGGCCCACCATGCTTAGCAAAATAATAAAACTTAATTAGAGAATTTCGACCGTCACCTGAACTTAGTTGGCACTGGACCCTGGTATTCCGCTATCTTCCAGTTTACAGAAATTCCTAATCTCAATCACACATTACTTAGATCATGAACAGCACATATCTGTTTTATTTCCTATCTTAGACCGTAGTCACTAATCAAGTTTTATATTTTAAAGGATACTAAGACTTTAATCAAGAAATTACAATACTTAAGACATAAGGTTCGATTGAGTAACATTCCTTATTGGGAAACTTCTTTTATTTAAAGCTTGAAAGTGAAAATATTACAATAGAAAGATTGAAAAGAGATTTAAGATACTACGATTATCAGGGATGCTTGCTCATGGAGAAATGGAGAATCCCGACTTCTCTTTTCCTAAAGAATGCTCAAATGACCGTGTCCCTTCTTAGCGCTCAACATTTCCTTTTATAGAGGAGATGTGGGTATACAGAATGCCCTAATGGCTGCAGTACATACTGCTTTTACACATGGCTACAGTACGTTCACATGGCTACAGTAGACTACCTTATTTTATGGACATGACACTTGTCAAAAAGTACAATAATGGAGCAACTATTTTTCAGAACCTTTTAATGATGACAAGACTAGTCATCATTATTGAGATTCTGCATACCTTCATCTCTAATAATATCTTGCAAACCATTATTATTAGGATAATCATCAAAATCTTCATCATATTGAAGATGCTCTAGATCCCATTTCTCAAATAATTCAAGAAGATATTTCTTTCTTTTTTCTGATAAGAATTTTTCGGCTCTAACATCAAAGAGATAATCAAAAACATCTTATGAATTCGCTTCCTCTACCTTCATATATTTGTTAAACTTACTGTGATAAGCAAAAGTATTATTTCCGCAATGCATTAGTCTCTTCCTTCGTTCAATTAATCCAACCTTTGATGATAAATATTATACAAACCAACGGCGCTTGCCAAAGTAGGATCAGTAACTAATTCTCATCTTTCTGGACTCAATTCTTGTCATTGATCATTGGGGTCATCGAAGTCAACTATCTGAACAAGATAATGAGTTGGCTTGGCCTTTCCATTTTCATACTTGATTATTGCACAATGTAATTCCACATATATGCATCGATTATTTGGGACTTTTATTGGACCCTCAGGAAAATGTAAGAATCCAATGGATCCTTCTGAACATGTATTGCTAAAATTTAGTTAGTGTTGAGAAAAATGAGAACTTTGGATTTGGGAACTCCATAAAGTAAACTACCATCCTGTACTCCTAGGCTTTAATGATGGGGTTATTTAGAGAGATTGAATTTACAAGAAAACTAATACCGTCAACTCCAAACTTATCGAAAAAGTAGATCGTTGTACTCCAAGACTCCCAAATATCATAGAAATAATTATAATAATAGTCGATGCATGCTGTATACCACTCATTGAACCATTTTTCTTGAACATGAGAACTTATTTTTTTTGGAATATCATAAGAACATCTAAGGTAATTAACTTGTAACTCTAGAAGGGAAAAATGTTTGGGCTATTAGGTAGGTAGAAGATAGTAGAACAAAGCTGTGATCTACTTTTTATATGAAATTCTAATTATCAATAAGGACTTTACTAGAATGAGAAACTCGTTCTAGCAATAGTGGCATTTCATTATTGATTTCCTCCTTTTCTGGCAAGAGTTATACTCTAATAATTGCCATTGGCGAGTTACCAAGTTATACTATCTACCAGAGAGTTCTTTGATCTCTATATATGTACAACAGAGAAGTAAAACTGGTTAAGCCATAAATTGTCAATGCAGGAGTCGCTCTTACGCTTGCATATTTGATAAATTTTTTTTTCACAAAACCAAGTATTCATCTACAATCAGCTCAAATAAGAAAGGGTTTTAGGACTAAAAGATTAAGAACTTTTTAATTCCCCTTATGACTACAAGGATTTCTTTTTCCATCATGGGATAGTTGCATTTTACTTTATTAAAACTTCCGCTGTAAAATTTGCAAAGTTTTTCTCCTTCTTTGATTTTGAGTACCGGACTCCAGTGCTCATTGCTAACATCTGTCTCAAGAATTAAATTATCTTCTTCATCAGGCAAATTAAGAACAGGGAGATTTTTACACATCCTTTTGAAGTTCTGGACAATCTTTGAATCATTAGTGGCCCATGTCCAACTTTTTTCTTTCTTGAGTTTCTGTTGCAATGGCTTTCTTAATTTAGCTAGATCTTTTATAAAATCTAAAGCATAGGTAAGGTTTCCAAGAAACCTTTCTAACTGCTTCATATCTTCAATCTTTTCAGGAAAATTTTCTATTTTTTTCTAGAATATGTTTTTGTAGAATGGTTTGTCCAGCTGTTATCTCTAGACCTAGAAACTCAATCTCTTGTTTAGCATAAATGCATTTATTTTTACCAAGTATAATACAATGATCAATGCATCTTTGGGGTGATAGATAAGACATAACCTTTGTGCTGTTCTATGGTTTTGGAAATGACAAGGGTGTCATCAATATAAAACAAAACAACAATGATTAAGATCTTTAAAAATATTATCCATTTTTTTGGGAGTATTTGAGGTGCATTCTCTAGATTGAATGACATTATATCCACTCATTATGTCCTTGTGGGGCACTATAAGCAGTTAAAGGAATGTTTTCTTTATCCATTTTAATTTGTTAGTATCCACTTTTGCAATCCATTTTCGATAACCAAGAGTCTCCTTGAATTTTGTTGAAAAGGACTGTTTTGTTAGAAATGTAATAATCATCAAAGATAGTATTATCATTAAATTTTTTGTAATTTATTACTATTCTTGTTTTTCCTCTTTTTTCTTCGACATGATTTCTTACTATGAAAGCAGGACTGATGTGAGGACTCTTGCTATTCCTAATTAATCTTTTATCCAAAAGTTCTTTAATTTGTTTATCAAATTCTTGGATATCATGGTGTGTATATACCATTTGTTTGACTCGGATAATAGTGTTGGGGATTTAATAAAATGATTTTAGCAAATATTTTATCTTTATCCCATTATTTTAGAGGATTATCAGAGTAGAGTTCTTTACATAATTTCTCTTGTTAGTCAATAATCTGTTCTTTAATAAATAACTCAAGTACTGAAATTGTCAATGCTATTTCACGCTGTGCAGGCATTACCTTCTCACCATACTGGTTGCATGTAAACTCAAACTTCTGATAAGTGTAAGTCATACTTATTTTTAATAGGAATAGAGTGACCATTAATTGTAAATATTATTTGGTTTATGGTCTGCATGCACAGGAATGTAGTCTCTGAGAATTATTTCCAATAATCATATCATGAGAGGGTTGATCAGTAACCCATAAAACTGGTATAATGCATTGGACTCCTCCTAATTCTATAGATAACCTTTCTATTGCCTCATTATGACTCATAATATTATTATCAGTATTCTTACTTGTAAAGAATTTTTGGCTTTTTTCTACATAAATTCTAAAAATAATGATATTTTTTTTAAAGCATACAGAATAACCACTATCTACGTAGGCGTACAATTCATATTTATTTTATCCCTCTAAACACAACTTTATTGGGATATAGATGCTATTAGGATTTGTACTGGTAGTCTCATAGCATATTTTCATAGTCATATTTTTGACTAACTCATCTTTATAGATTGGTTCACTAACAGTTCTTGTTTTGTACCCAACGACCTTTCTATCTGGACTCATACTTCGATCCATACTGTGTCTTTTGGGTTAAAAATTCATTCTACTCATTTCAGTGATCATGCTAATTGTATCTTCTTTAAACTCTTCTTCAGCTGATGAAAATCCTTCGCCCCATTCTGATCTTGCACTGATGCTTCCTAATAATTGGGATTTAATGATAACCTTTATCTCATGTGGATTGAATTTAATCATCTAGATCTTTTGCATAGGGGTGGGACTTTTAAAATTTTCTGCATCTACCATTATTACCTTAGTCTTTGGATCTATAGTATTATCTAATTTGTAGATAATTTTTTAGAATATTCTCAATGGATACTCTCCTCTTTTCATATCCATCCCAACTGTTTTTATCTTAAGGGATAGAAAGTTTTTAGTAAATTCATCTTTTAAACTCACATAATATCCAGGTCGACAATTGAATCGCACTGATCCATTATATAAATTAGTCTTAATCCCTATGATAATTTGGTTATTAAATTTGATATGCCTAATATCACAGAATAAAGCATAAAGATCAATATCTTTGTCATAATATTGTAATGGAGTGATTTGAACTTAGACACTTCTAACATGAATATATCTGTACTTTTTATCTTTATTATGCTTAAGGATGTTTTCCCAATTAATGAGATTAACTTTGCCCTCATCATACTTACAATCTTTTATTTCTAAATCTCCTGCTATCATTCCACATACATAACTACTCTTTAATTGAAAGATTGATTTTTTTATAGATCATGTCTTTCTAAATTATAGGAAAGACCCAATCTCCTTTGATTTCTTTATTATCATTGTCTACAACAAACTCTTTTTCTTCAAGATCACCAAGACTAATGGAGCTACTTTCCATCATATGATTGGTTTCTTCATAATCACTTTTTTCATTTTCATTGTCTAATATAATTTCAACAATTCCTTTATTGTTATTTAGGGTTAGGTCTAATGCCTCACCTTCACCAAGCTCAACATAATTTAGGCTACCCAAGGTTTCAATAAGCTTGTTATTCCTCCTATTTTTGCATTTATTAGCATAATGTCTTATTTCTCCATATGCCTAGCATTCTTCATACACCTAGCATTATAGTTGTTTTTTCCCTGCAGCACAATAAGCGGCTTTTCTAAAAAATCTTCGTTTTTTAATACTTGGTTTGTTATAATTTTTTTTTTCCCTATATTTTTCTTCCCTTCGCTTGTTAGAACTCTTTTTCTTATAAAATTTTCTTTTCCTTCTTCTTTCAGGCTTCTTTCTCCATTAGTAAGGTGCATCCTAACAAGTTAAAAACTGCTTCTTAATCTTCTTTTGCTTCTAGTGATCAAGACCATCATGGACTCATTTTCTTAAATAAGAGATTCTTGAACCAAGGGTATCAATGACATCTGCTCTTTCAAGCCCTGCAATATATTTTTCATTAATTATAAAATTTATAGGATATGGTAATTTGTCATAGAACATTCCAAGATTAGTTTTATTATGCCCAATTTTGTAATAATATTAACTAAATTTAGCAATATAATTTTTCAGATTTTTCATATCTCATAATTCTATATGATTATTATTTTTTGCCATTCTCTTACTTTTTCTTCAGAATCAAGTTTTCCTCTGATAAACTCAGTTTCAATTTCTTTGCATAAATTTTTGAATATTACAGCTGGTGTTTTCATCGTTCTTAATGTATTTTTACTGTCTTCATTTAATGAATCATACAAGTCAGCTATAGTGTTAGAAAAACTATTTTCGATGTAGTTTAGGAAATTTGCAATAGTCTATGTAGTGTTTAAATTTAAAATACTATTTTCCAATACTCAAATATTTCCTCTCTATTACGAGCTTCATCAATATTTAGAATATATCCAATTTGGCTAATTGGGGTAAGGCCAATTTCTTTAAAGGCAATAGTTTTTCTTGGGATAAAACCAACGGAAAAATTGGTTGTACGTCTCGTTGGAATGTATCTTAGCCTTATAAAATGAGTATTTCTTCTAGAAGGTTTACTAAATTCTTCAGGTTTAGGAACAATATTATTAACTAAATTGGTTTCTATTTCACTTAAGTCGAGTTCTTCTCCAATCTCATTGATCTCGTATTCGACCATCATTTTACCATATTTTTTATCCAATTGTCTTCTAATTTCTTCTAACGGTAATACATTAAGATCTTCTAGTTTAATCAGATTCATCTGTTGATATATTTCTTCTTCTAATTGGACATTATCTGTCCATTCTTTATCATCAAATAACACATCATGTTTATCACTAATTGTGCCTATGACCTTGTTTAATTCTTCTGGATTTTTCTCTTTCTCAAATATATGCTGTAGTTCTTCAAAAGTATACTGCTTATACTCTATCCTTTTCTTCTTTTTTTACCTTTTCAGATGATTTTTTAGCTAATTTTTCTCATACTTCTTTTTGAATTTTTATATCATGCAAAGGAAATAGGTTTTTGTTTTTTGGATTTTGGAAAGGATATTTATGCTGAAATGGAATACTAATACTTTGAATGAATTTTTCGCTATGCCTAACTTCGTTAATTAGAGAAAGGTGAATTGCAGATAATTGCTTTTTAAGCTCTTTGACTTCAGTCATAATTTTAGCTACTTTTATTTTTAATTCTAAAATTATATCAGTGATGTAGTTTAATTGAGGTGCTACTAAAGAAATTCCTTCCGATGAATGAATAATGTGTGAATAATTAGGACCAGAGCAAGTAGGAGATGATTCAAGCATTAATTATAGTCAATTAACTTAATTAATTATTAATTAACTTAACTATATTAATTATGTTCGGTCACGTGACTCTAATACTAGATGAAAGAAGACTTTGAATAATACTAATGAGCAAAATATCACATATACAATTTTAGAATTTTTTGAAAGTAAGTTTTTAAGGACTGAGGTCATATTTGCAAATATGAAAAGTTTTGGGAGTTATAAATACATTTCAATAGTGATTTGTCTCCAAAAGTTAATAGTACAACAACTCAATGGTCCTAGCAGTAAACTTTTCGAAAAGTTGGTCCTATAAATGAATACACCAAAGTTCGATGTACCCAAATGTAAATTGGCCAAATTTAGTCTTCTTCTTTAACAAACTAGTCAATGGCGATGCTATTTTTGAAAAATCCTTCATAAATCTTCAATAATATCCTACTGACCTAAGAAAACTCCTCACTTTTATAACATTTATCTGCTAATCCAGACTGCTTCTATGTTTTGAGGGTTGACCTTAATCTTTTTGTCGGAAACATGCCGCAGAAATATCACATCATTCAATCAAAGCTTGCACTTCCTTAGCTTAACATATAGTTGGTCTTCGCTCAAGGTTTGCAACGTGGTTCTCAAATGTTTGGCATGCTCCACCTTTTCCTTATAGTATACGAGAATATCATCTATAAATACCACCATAAACTTATCAAAGTAAGGCCTAAAAACTCTGTCCATAAGATCCATGAATGCAACAAGGGCACTTGGAAGTCAAAAGGGGATCACAATAGTGGCGATATCTAGTTCTAAAAGCAGTTTTGGAATATCTTCTAGTTTAATACTAAGTTAGTGATAACCATAACTGAAAACCCCCCAACTCCTTGCAACTAGTCAAATAAATCATCTATTCGAGGTAAGAGATATTTTTTTTTGATGGTTATCTTGTTTAACTCCCTATTGTCTATATAAAGTCTTAGGGTTCCGTCTTTTTTTCTTCATAAATAGACTGGGACTCCCTAAAATCACACGCTTGGCATAATACAACCCTTCTATAGTAATCCATCCAGTTGGGTTTTCAACTCCTTGAGCTTTGTTGGGGCTATACGATAAGGGTTTTTAAAATAGGTTGGGCACCAGGAATTAGTTCAATTTCAAAGTTAATCTCTTTCTAAGGAGGTAACCTGGGTAGTTCTTCAAGGTAAACATCTAGCCATTCACATATCACATGGATGCTTTCTATTCTTATCTCTTCTTCATTAACCTCAGTAGCATAACATAGGAATTCTGTACAACCTTGCCTGAATAGCTTGCTAGCCTTCATAATCGATATTATGGGATACTCTTTTTCCCATTTCTTTCGCCATAAAAACACGCTTCTAGGCCCTTTTAGTGCTTAAAAATGACATTAGGATTTTTGCAATCAATATTTACCCCATGAATATTAAGTCAATCCATTCCCAAAATTAGCTTTCTATTATCCAAAATTGAATATGCCCTCTACTATATCTGTACAAATAGAATAAGCTATTACACAAAATGGTAAAGGGGCACTCTATGATCAATGAGGATTATAGAAATGAAAATATCTTTTCATCCCTACCAACTTGATATTTTGCTCCTGGCAACAAATATGCATAAACCATTTCACGAAGTGTGTATCCAGATAACCCAAAGTCTCGATAATTATCTTTCAGTCTCCCAGTTAAAAAAAACATCGATGAAGATGCATGGATGCACTATAATTTGGTGTAGATTGTAACTTTCCATGAATTTCCTTTTTATCACTCAACAACGCAACCTTACTTATTTCATTGTTCGAGGATCGGCGAATCAAATGATATTTTTGTTCCAATTTTTGCCTCTTCTCCTCCCTCTGAATCAAAAATTTGTTTGCCATAATGGTTCAGTTTTATTAGTCTCAATGATATGAGTCGGATCCTAGATGAAAAAATGTATAAGAAAGGGGGTCCCATTCTGCATCGAAAGAAATGAGCCTATTGAACATCAAATT
>JAKOGI010002257.1:107500-126892 GCA_029747015.1 Carnegiea gigantea
TATTCCCTCTCCCACACTAGCTAATTGACCTCACCTCTCAGCATAAGTCAATCGCCCAAAAATATAGATGAAAGCTCTCTCAAGCATTTCATCGAACACTTGGCGGGCGTGAGGAAAACCTCTAGGTTCTAGGCATAGATTGGGTATGGTTATGCCAAATACAAGACTAATTAGCCATCAAGAGGCTAATCACAATCCAAGCCAACACAAATTCTAACAACTAATCATTAACAAAATACAAAAACCTAAACCTAAACCTAAACTAACGAAGAACATAGTAACCAAGAACTGAAGGAAAGAGAATGAAATCTAACAATCAAATAAAACATGAATTAACAATCAAAACTAAACACTTAAACTAATACAATCTAAACTAATAAGATTAAGCAAGAACAAAATTGAATAATAAGAGAGAGCGAAGAGGACTTATGCTTGAATTGGATGAACGAACTTGGAATCCACAAGCTTGAATCTCAAATCAATACCACTAAAATCCTAATCTAATCCCTTCAAAGGGGTTTTTATTGGCTAAAAACCTAAACTAAACTACCCTAAGGAAAAGGAAGAAGAAGCCCCGAACAAGGTCGAGAAAAGAGGATTAAATAGAAGACAAGGCGGGCCGCGAAGAACCGAAGGAAACAGGGGGCACGACCATGCCTAGGTGGCACGGCTGCACCGTGCCATGTGGCACGGTGCAGCCGTGCCACCTTGGCATGGTCGTGCCCCCCGTTTCCTTCGGTTCTTCGCGGCCCGCCTTGTCTTCTATTTAATCCTCCGTGCCACCTTGCTGGCCGACTGCCCCGGCTAGCTCCCGTTTTTCCGCCTTTTCGCCTGTTTTGATCCTTTTTCGCGATATTTGCTTGGCTCAACTTATTACCTGTAAGAATAAACAAAACAAGTAAAAATCTCAAAGAATACTTAATAAAATAAGAAAAACTCTAAAGATTATGTTATTATACGAGCTAAGATTAGGTGAAAAGGGCATGTAAAATGTGACAAATTATCGCCTAACAAATACCCCTACACCTATCTTTTGTTCGTCCTCGAGCAAAACAAAGAGAAAAACTTACCTAGGAACCTAACTCACTTTCGTAGGAATCACGGTTGCATTTAGCGTATGCAACAAGCCCTTTAAACCCCTTGGTTCCTCCAAGTGGACGAGTAAGGTCTCATGAGGGTTTGCAGAAGATATACCGACAAAATCTCAAAAGGAAAAACAAAGAAAAGAAAAACAAAAATTGAAAAATAAAAATGACAAGACACAATATATACATTGGGATAAAATGTACACAATCGAATCAACCAAAACCCCCTAGTAGCTCAAATATCAGTCTGTACACAAGCATCATATGCATTTTAGGACACATCATCCCAAAGAATGGCATCCAGACATCGGCTTTTCACCCCACGACGCATGAAAACATTGAATCTATCCTGGTGCCTGGTGTGCAAGTGTATCATCACCCTAAAACTTTGCCTACCAAAATCAAACTCAATCCCACGTAACTGACACAAGCTACCTTTTTGAATGGCTAGCATGGAAAGCAAGCTTCCCCAGTAGCAGTATTGCCTCAAAGGGTAACACCCAGTAGCACATGCCTCAAAGGGGGAACTTATCATTCCAAACTCTTTTCTTCCCCACTTTTTTTCTTTTCTTTCCATTATATTTTCGTTACAAACTCTTACCACGCCTCAAAGGGATACACCCAGTAGCGCTTGAATTTGTTTGTTTTTGCTTTTGTTTTTGGACAAGGGGGTGCAAGCACATACAAAGGGAACTGTATAGTAGACAAGTGGGAGAGCCGATCACGGAAGAGTAAGAATATAAGGTAATGATAATATAATAGTCAGGATTGGATTACAAAGTTACAATGGACTGTTGGGGTTAGAACTGAGGCCTAAAACGACAAACTTGAGACGAATATCTATCATGTACATTATACTTGTATACGAGCTAATAGCCAAGGTACCAGAGATCAAGGCTGATCAAAATAGTACAAAACTCTCCTAAACCCCAAAAGAAAAGAAAAATTATACAAAAAAAAAAGAAAAAAGTGAAAAATCTACACAAAAATGAAAAATTTTCACAAATAAGAATAAAAGGGGAGATGACGACCGCACCCCCACACCTAAATCTCACAATGTCCTCATTGGGAGCTGAGAGTCATCACCAACGCAAAACACACAAATATACACAAAAATACAAAAATGGTGATTAGAGCCATCAATGGCTCAACTACATCCCAAAGTTCACCTCAAAGTTGATCACCAACAAAGAAAAAACGCTCCTAGATATCCACAACTATGTACAAAAAGAAAAAGAAAGAAAAGAAAAAAAAAGAGAAAAGTGGAACGATCATACCAGATTAGGTGTTGGGTGCACCTAAACTATCACCTCCTCAAGATGGTGCTGTGGGAGGTCGAAGGAGCATCAGCCACTCCTCCTCATCTCATGACCTAAGGTACCTATTCAGATGTCGTCAAAGCTCGTACGAACTTATCAAACATCTGAGCATCCAACTCAGATGGGTTTAAGTAAGAGCACTTAAATAGGAATGCATAAATAATAGTTAGTACTCTCTTAAATTTATCGAATGCCTTTGAAAAATCAGTGAAGAAATCAAATGCAGTGGTTAACATGATTTTTGCAGGCATGCTCCCTAGGTACAAGCTATAAGGATCAAGGGAGGGGTCATAACCTCTGAAGGTACCTAGGAAGTCCATACAGTCTATCTCATTCCCCTTAAGCATATCATGACATGCAACGAGTGATAAATTATGGCACTCAGGGGAAGGGGAGGGTGGTGAACCTGAAGGGGAAACATGAAGTGTATCAAGGTGGTCAGGGGATACATTCTCAACAAGATCAGGACTAGCTGGCATAGTAACCACAACATCCCCATAACCTCCCTACAGGAGCCGCATCAGAATCATGCACCTCAATAAGATCATTGTCTAAATCATAACAAACATCATCCTCATCAACACTCGCGTTAACAGTAAAGGTCTCACCTACCTCGAACTCCGTCGACGGAGCTAAAGGGAGAGGTGGATCAGGCAAGGTCATGTTAAACATAGTGTTGTCCCTAAGGGTACTGGGTAAGGGTGGAGCAATAAGGGATGGAGCAGTTAGGGAAGGATCAAGGACTGCCTCTAGTCCGGATTCTAGGGGAGTAAAAGACGCACCATCATCACACAAACAAACATCATGTTTAGGAGAACTAAACCTAAGGTCGGTCTTATGTGATAGGTCAAACTCCCGCATTTTATTTTCAAACTCAACTTGTTGCTTTTTCAT
Source organism: Carnegiea gigantea (assembly GCA_029747015.1). Lineage (NCBI taxonomy): Eukaryota > Viridiplantae > Streptophyta > Magnoliopsida > Caryophyllales > Cactaceae > Carnegiea > Carnegiea gigantea. The sequence continues at coordinate 110,799 of JAKOGI010002257.1, forward strand.
TATCTCTATCATACTACTAATTCTAGCAAGGCTATCATCAGAAATATAATAAGGACAAGAAGTGTTGTCATGATCAGAACAATGGCAAGTTTCACACAAAGGAGGGGCACAATCAGAGATGTAAGGGACTGGGTTGTAAGAATTAGCACAACTAATATCAAATTCATAAGTATCCTGAGCCAACTAATTAAGAAAATCCCATGCTTCTTCGACATTTCTAGCATAAAAATCCCAATGCTCAAAAAAAGCACGGGTCTCACAATTCATACCCACATCAACAACATGTAATATTTTCCATTTTCCATATAAACATCTACAAGAAGCACATTGAGCAAGATAAGTATGTAAACGATCCCAATAACGGTAAAATAATTCTTGCTCACATTGGGAAAAATGGAAAATTGCCATTGAAATTTTTTTTTAAAGAATTTTTTTTTTAAATAAACGCCTAGTCTTGAATACTCAAGTGGGCTTCGATATTGAAAATGCCAATTCCCCGACAACGGCGCTAAAAACTTGTTGCAGAAAAAGTTTTAATATTTATAAACCCCAAGTGTAAGGTGTATCATTGAGTACTTAGGGTGTCGTCCGCAGGGAATTGTGTTTCTAACTATCAGAGTTCACTAGAGCGTATCAATCTAGGCGAGATCAAAGGCGAAGGAGGGAAAACTAAACTACGCTAACAAACATAGAAAAAGCGACTTGGAGTTGTGATTTGACCAATGGACGAACCAACTAATCAAGACGAGTCCTAATCTACCCAAACTACATCACGAACTAGAGATGATCGGTTGCACCATCAAAGACCACCCAAGCCCTCTTTCAAGGGTCATGAGCTAATCTAATTAGCCTAACCACCTATTTTCATGGGGTTAGCACAATTAGACTACAAAACGGGTAACCCCGGACCTAACTCGATTCAAATCCCTCTCCCACACTAGCTAATTGACCTCACCTCTCAGCATAAGTCAATCGCCCAAAAATATGAATGAAAGCTCGCTCAAGCATTTCATCGAATACTTAGCGGGTGTGAGGAAAACCTCTAGGTTCTAGGCATAGATTGGGTATGGTTAAGCCAAATACAAGACTAATTAGCCATCAAGAGGCTAATTATAATCCAAGCCAACACAAATTCTAACAACTAATCATTAATAAAATACAAAAACCTAAACCTAAACCTAAACTAACGAAGAACATAATAAACATGAACTGAAGGAAGGAGAATGAAATCTAACAACCAAATAAAACATGAATTAACAATCAAAACTAAACACTTAAACTAATACAATCTAAACTAATAAGATTAAGCAAGAACAAAATTGAATAATAAGAGAGAGCGAAGAAGACTTATGCTTGAATTGGATGAACGAACTTGGAATCCACAAGCTTGAATCTCAAATCAATACCACTAAAATCCTAATCTAATCCCTTCAAGGGGGTTTTTATTGGCTAAAAACCTAAACTAAACTACCCTAAGGGAAAGGAAGAAGAAGCCCCGAATAAGGTCGAGAAAAGAGGATTAAATAGAAGACAAGGCGGGCCGTGAAGAACAGAAGGAAACGGGGGGCACGACCGTGCCTAGGTGGCACGACTGCACCGTGCCATGTGGCATGGCCATGCCACGTGGCACGGGGTGGCCGTGCCACCTTGCTGGCCGGCTAGCTCCCGTTTTTCCGCCTTTTCGCATGTTTTGATCCTTTTTCACGATATTTGCTTGGTTCAACTTATTACCTGCAAGAATAAACAAAACAAGTAAAAATCTCAAAGAATACTTAATAAAACAAGAAAAACTCTAAAGATTACGTTATTATACGAGCTAAGATTAGGTGAGAAGGGCATGTAAAATGCGACAAATTATCGCCTAACAATGATACTGTCAAATTAGATGACCTCAAAAAGGTTTATCAACAGGCCAACTATACAAATACTATCCTCCATGCCATTGCTGACCAATTGAACCATGTTTCTATAAGAATAGAAGAAACAAATAGGAAGGCTCAAACCTCTTTTCCAAGCACCAGTCATGCTGACAACATTTCCAAACCCTTCTTCAAAACAGATAGCATTCCAAAAGAAAATGAAGAATCCTTTATTAAGGCATCTTCAAATAGCCATTTCCTCAAAATTATTTCAGACCAGATCAAGGAGCTAGATGCCTCATTAAAAGGTAAATCTGTTGCTTGCCTAGACCAAACCTGTCAAAACCAAGCTTCCGACACATTATCTTCTGAAAAAGATGAAGAGGATAACATAAGCAGTGGTGATGAGGAAGCTTTGAATGTTATCAAAGAAACCTTTGAAGAATCAACACCTCTTGCCATTAACAAAATTAGAACCTGGACTCAGGGTAATACTAGAAATTATTATTCGAAACCTACTCCCCTTGATCTTCAATATGAAGAAAGAGGAAGTTTTGCTTCGTCACACTTCAATGGAGAATCAGTGTACCAATGGAATATTGATGGCAAATCTGAGCATGAGATCCTAAGCACCTTACAAGAAGTGACAATGGCCCTTTCTGCCTACAAAGCAAAAAAAAAAAATTATCAATTCTCAAGCCGTTACCGCCGTAGTTATAGGCTTCTCAGGACAATTGAAATCGTAGTGGGGTAACTTCCTAGACAATGACGCCAGGGCAAAAATCCTTAACCATACCTACAAAAAGCTAAGTGACCGTGGGGTTGAAGTGGATGAGCAAGATGGGGCAGAAGTCCTCATCCATACGATTACTCTACATTTCTTAGGAAACCCAAAAGAAGAGCAAGCCTCTGCTAAAACAATCCTTATTAACCTCCGTTGTCCTGCCCTTACCGACTATAGGTGGTATAAGAATGTCTTTTTAACAAATGTTCTCAAAAGGGAAGATGATACTCAAGATTTCTGGAAAGAACGATTTATTGCAGGATGACCAAAACTTTTTGAAAAACGAATCCTCAATAAATTACGCCAAAATTTCGGGACCAATGATATCCCTTTTAGTTTGCTAACATTTGGACAACTCTTTGGTATAGTCAAAACCGAAGGATTAAATCTCTGTAACGAGATTAAAATCCAGTCCAAATATGGATCAGAAAAGGCACAATCTCGTAAAGAGATGGGCACTTTTTGTGAATCATTTGGAATTACAAAGATACGAGCTCCTTCTACGGCCCGTAAACGGCTCCAAAAGAAAAGGGCCCAGCCCAAGTTCAGACAACCTCCTAGGCAGCCCAAACCAGTTGTCAAAAAGGAGCAATCCAAATCTATACCCAAAAGGAAACAACCTAGCAAAAAGAAGAAGACTATTGTTTGCTATAAATGTGGCAAAATAGGTCACAAGGCCTTTCAGTGCAAAACCGAACAAAAAATCAATGAATTATTTTTTAGAGAACCAGAACTCCAGAAAAAGCTTTTAGCCCTTCTTACGCAAAATGGTTCAGATTCAGACAAAGAAGAAGTATATTATTCAGACTCCAGTGAGGATTCTGAATATGAATCTTCTCCAATTCTGTCTTTGAATGTCATAACAAGCAAACCCCAAAAGAAATTTCTCCTTAACCTTATCGGGCAAATTCCTGATATTGATACAAAAAGAGAATACCTTGAAAAACTCAAAGGTATTATTCTTGAAGAAGAAGACAGAACTCCTAAATTTGATTTAGGAACCTCATCTTCTTCTTTGATTTCCCAAATCTTTGAAAGATACCCTATTATCTATCCTTCCCAACAAGTTACCTCAAAACAACTGCAAGCTGAGGTCAATGACCTCAAATCCCAAGTTCGCTTTCTCAAAATAGAGGTGGTAAGCCTTAAATCCAAGGATCTTGAGATTGAAACAAAACTTGCAATTTTAGAATCTTATAAAATTTCCCCCTGTTTTAACCACAGCTGACATTTCCGGGATTCGTGATACAGAAATCCCGGAAACTCAGTTTTTGCAAACTATTTCCAAAGTTACCTTTCAAAAATGGTATTCAGTAGTAAAACTTGTGGTGAATGATTTCTCAATTAATACAGTAGCTCTTATTGACAGTGGAGCTGACCAAAACTGTATTAGAGGAGGTCTCATTCCTACAAAATTTTGCTAAGAACAAAGGAACAATTAGTTAGTGCTAATGGCGGACCTTTAAACATTCGCTACAAATTAAATAAGGGTTATATTCAAAACAATGATTACTGTTTCAAAAATGTTTTCCTCATAGTTGACAATATTACAAATGATTTAATTTTAGGAACACCCTTTCTTATTCAAATTTATCCATTTACTGTCAATGAAACTGATGTTCATACAAACATTATGGGTAAAACCATATCTTTTAAGTTTCTTTCTACCATTCACCAAAAAGAAATTCTTAATCTACAATCGTCTTCTATATTTAAACAGATCAACAGTCTTCAATCCAAACAAAAACAAATTTGCCATCTACAAGAAGAAATTTCCTACCTTCGAATAGAGGAACAATTGAAAACCCCCTCTATTCAACTCAAAATTTCAGAATTTGAACAATTCTTGAATAAAAGGATATGTTCTGATCTTCCTGATGCATTTTGGGAAAGAAAGAAACATATCGTTTCATTACCGTATGAACCAAGTTTTAATGAAAAGGATATTCCTACAAAAGCTCGACCAACTCAAATGAATTTCGAACTTTTAGAACATTGCAAAAAAGCAATTCAAAGTCTTCTTGACAGGAAACTCATTCGCCCATCAAAATCTCCCTGGAGCTATGTAGCATTTTATGTTAATAATGCAGCGGAAAAGGGGCGAGGAGTTCCCAGGCTAGTTATTAACTACAAACCTTTAAACAAAGTTTTACAATGGATCCGATATCCAATTCCTAACAAAAGAGATTTATTAAATCGTCTTTACAATGCAAAAATTTTCTCAAAATTTGACATGAAATCTGGATTTTGGCAAATTCAGATTGCTGAAAAAGATTGTTACAAAACTGCATTTACGGTTCCCTTTGGACGTTACGAATGGAATGCAATGCCATTTGGACTCAAAAATGCTCCTTCTGAATTTCAAAACATAATGAATGACATTTTTACTCCCTACACGTCTTTCATTATTGTCTGCATTGATGATGTGTTAGTTTTTTCAAATACTCTTGATCAGCATTTTAAGCATCTACACACATTCTTATGTGTTATTGAGAAAAATGGATTAGCCGTTTTTGCATCAAAAATGGTATTGTTTCAGACAAAAATTAGGTTTCTTGGACATGATATTTATCAAGGTACCATTAAACCTATTATGAGATCATTAGCATTTGCAGATAAGTTCCCCGATGAAATCAAAGACAAAAAACAGTTACAGTGATTTTTAGGCTATCTGAATTATGTCTCTGATTTCTTCCTAAATCTGCGTCATTTGTGTTCACCATTGTATAAGAGACTTCGGAAGAATCCAGTCCCTTGGACAGACATGCATACTCACATTGTCAGACAAATCAAAGAAAATGTTAAGTCATTGCCGTGTCTAAATATCCCTAATCCATCTGCATTCATGATAGTTGAAACAGATGCATCAGACATAGGATATGGCGGCATCTTAAAACAAAAGTTAGAGTCTCAGGAACATGAACAGCTAGTTAGGTTTCATTCTGGACTCTGGCTCGGTCCACAACAAAATTACTCTACTATCTAAAAGGAAATTTTATCTGTTGTTCTTTGTGTTTCAAAATTTCAAGATGATTTGTTTTACAAAAAATTCTTACTTCGAATTGATTGTAAATCTGCAAAAGAAATTCTTCAAAAGGATGTCAAAAATTTAGTTTCAAAACAAATATTTGCTAGATGGCAAGCAATTTTATCTACTTTCGATTTTGATATTGAGTTTATCAAAGGATAAAACAATTCTCTTCTTGATTTCCTTACTCGAGAATTCTTGCAAGGAAAGAGTGACAAAATTTTATTTCTGCAGAAATCAAAATGAGTTCCAGCAAGGACAAAGGCAAAGGAATCAGAAAAGCTGAAGACTATCAGCTTTAAATTCCTAACCAAAACCAATTCCTTCCACTTACAAATTTCCCTCCACTACCATATGAAGCCATTGTTGCCAAACCATCCACAAAACCAACCCAAGACAATGCCTATTATGTTCGACGTACTGAACATTTATTCCTAACAATTTACAAAACCAGTCCTTCGCCAGACATCATCAAACCTCTCATACAAAGAACCTTTGGCAAAAAATATTTTGCCACTGATGACCCTAAAAAAACACAGCAATTTTACGAGCTTATCCTCGTGGATACTCGATCAATTGACATTACCCATACCTTTGACAAAATGAACCCTGGACATATTCTTTTCTCGAAATGCATTATTCGAAATGTTTTAAATACTCAACAATGGAAAAATCCATTTGAGGAAAAGAACTTTTCTATGCCATTTACTCCTCAAACATTTGACTACAATGATTATAGGTTGGCACGGTATCGTGCTTTCCTATACCTTCCTGAAACCCATTCCTGGTTCTTCAATTTTCACGACAACTGTCCAAACACATTTCTTATCTGGTTTTATTACTGGTGGACATGGTTTGGATGTAGCACAACAATTTTACCAAGTGAAGCAAAAGAAGGTTGGGAATTTTAGGAGAAGAATGTCTCTTCCCTCGAGCCTTATACAAAAGAAGTTCAATTTTTTCGCACCTTCAACATAGCATGGATTTTCAGTTGGGAATACTGATTACAAAACCATTTGCTTAATTTCTTCCCACTGTCTATGGTTTGAATTTACAAAATTAAATGGTGGAATGAGTACAAAACCAAATTATGTGGCAAAGAGAACGTGGAATATTTTTGCAAAATAAAAACGAAGAAGTTCACTCTCCACAATCTCTATACATTTGAAAAGAAGAAAGAATTAGCCCACTGGACCTTCTACCCCAATCGAAAAAGAAAGTCCAACCACTACAACCAAAGCCAAAGCCAAACGGTTATCTCAGAAGGAACGTGAAATCCTTGAACCTCTCAAGGATGATCCCAATATGAGACAAATTTTTCTGCAAAAAATCTTGGACAAAACAGATGACTCAGACGATGAAACAGTCAGGTCTGCAGCTTCGTCCACCAAACCAAAGCAACAAGATTATCAAGATTCACAGGATCCTTATGATGTGTGATCTATCAAAAATAAAAACAAAAGAGCCTGCAAGAGTCATGCCCTTTCGGAATATCCAAAGGTCGTGACCCTTGGCAAAAGTAAATGCCATTCTCTAACAAATCTTTTCTATTGCTGGAGAATCACTTTCGATAAATTTTACTGTTCAACAACAGTAGCCCACAAAAAGCAAACGATAAGGTGATAAGGTTCCCACTCACCTTCATTTCAGCAAATAGTCTAAAGATAAGGATGACCCAACTTTCGGTGCATCTTTTCTTCACATGGCAGACAAAAGGAATCTCTTTTCAATAAGAAAACAAAGCATCAATTATCAAGGCACTCTTTTCCCTTCTATAAAAGGGACACGCAATTGTGGAAGAAGGCAGAGCGAATTCAAGCATTCCCTTGTATTCTCTAAAAGCTTTCTCCAATTCACTCTCTCTCTCTCTCTCTCTCTCTCTCTCTCTCTCTCAGATTCTGTACTCTTTCTCTTTCTCTCAACAAATTGTAAGTTTCTATTCTACAATTTTCTTTGTACAAATTTTTCAGTTGTCAATAACAATTCATTTTACGTTGTCGATCCTGCTCTTTCTGGTATCAGAGCCAGGTGAGAACAAACTTCGGCATATAGATACTGTGGTAGCAATTCATGAATTAGTTCTGTTAGCATAGAGCCGTGTACAGCGGTGTTGTTATTGGCGTTGGTCAGCGTGTGTTTCCGTTGGTCAGCCAAGTGGTGGTCCTGATTGGTGGTGCCGTCTTTAACAACTGTCTGCATATAGAACTAGGTCATGCATTAACATCATGGCATCTAGATTAAGAAGAATGTTATCATTTAGTGCTGAAATGTTTATACTATTCCCAGTATCAATGTTCAAACAAATCTTCTCAAAGTCTGGCATTTTCACAATAGTTCAAGTGTTTCCTCTGTTCATCCTCCTCAGGATGATATCAAAATTATCCTCAAAGGTGAACCCATTCTGGCTACACCTTTTCGCAAAGGCCGAGAGGGGAATGATACTGTCAAATTAGATGACCTCAAAAAAGTTCATCAACAGGCCAACTATACAAATACTATCCTCCATACCATTGCTAACCAATTGAACCATGTTTCTATAAGAATAGAAGAAACAAATAGAAAGGCTCAAACCTCTTTTCCAAGCACCAGTCATGCTGACAACATTTCCAAACCCTTCTTCAAAACAGATAGCATTCCAAAAGAAAATAAAGAATCCCTTATTAAGGCATCTTTAAATAGCCATTTCCTCAAAATTATTTCAGACCAGATCAATGAGTTAGATGCCTTATTAAAAGGTAAATCTGTTGCTTGCCTAGACCAAACCTATCAAAACCAAGCTTCCGACACATTATCTTCTGAAGAAGACGAAGAGGATAACGTAAGCAGTGGTGATGAGGAAGCTTTGAATGTTATCAAAGAAACCTTTGAAGAATCAATACCTCTTGCCATTAACAAAATTAGAATCTGAACTCAGGGTAATACTAGAAATTATTATCCGAAACCTACTCCCCCTGATCTTCAATATGAAGAAAGAGGAAGTTTTGCTTCGTCACACTTCCATGGAAAATCAGTGTACTAATGGAATATTGATGGCAAATCTGAGCATGAGATCCTAAGCACCTTACAAGAAATGACAATGGCCCTTTCTGCCTACAAAGCAAAAAAAATTACCAATTCTCAAGCCGCTACCGCCCTAGTTTTAGCCTTCTTAGGACAATTGAAATCCTGGTGGGATAACTTCCTAGACAATGACGCCAGGACAAAAATCCTTAACCATACCTACGAAAAGCTGAATGACCGTGGGTTGAAGTGGATGAGCAAGATGGGGCAGAAGTCCTCATCTGCACGATTACTCTACATTTCTTAGGAAACCCAAAAGAAGAGCAAGCCTCTGCTAAAACAATCCTTATTAACCTCTGTTGTCCTACCCTTACCGACTATAGGTGGTATAAGGATGTCTTTTTAACAAATATTCTCAAAAGAGAAGATGGTACTCAAGATTTCTGGAAAGAACGATTTATTGCGGGATTACCGAAACTTTTTGGAGAACGAATCCTCAATAAATTACGCCAAAATTTCGGGACCAATGATATCCCTTTAGTTTGCTAACATTTGGACAACTCTTTGGTATAGTCAAAACCGAAGGATTAAATCTCTGTAACGAGATTAAAATCCAGTCCAAATATGGATTAGAAAAGGCACAATCTTGTAAAGAGATGGGCACTTTTTGTGAAGCATTTGGAATTACAAAGATAGGAGCTCCTTCTCCGGCCCGTAAACAACTCCAAAAGAAAAGGGCCCAGCCCAAGTTCAGACAACCTCCCAGGCAGCCCAAACTAGTTGTCAAAAAGGAACAATCCAAACCTACACCCAAAAGGAAACAACCCAGCAAAAAGAAGAAGACTATTATTTGCTACAAACGTGGCAAAATAGGTCACAAGGCCTTTCAGTGCAAAACCGAACAAAAAATCAATGAATTATTTTTTAGAGAACCAGAACTCCAGAAAAAGCTTTTAGCCCTTCTTACGCAAAATGGTTCAGATTCAGACAAAGAAGAAGTATATTATTCAGACTCCAGTGAGGATTCTGAATATGAATCTTCTCTAATTCTCTCTTTGAATATCATCACAAGCAAACCCCAAAAGGAATTTCTCCTTGATCTTATCGGGCAAATTCCTGATATTGATACAAAAAGAGAATACCTTGAAAAACTCAAAGGTATTATTCTTGAAGAAGAAGACAGAACTCCTAAATTTGATTTAGGAACCTCATCTTCTTCTTTGATTTCCCAAATCTTTGAAAGATACCCTATTACTAATCCTTACCAACAAGTTACCGCAAAACAACTGCAAGCTGAGGTCAATGACCTCAAATCCCAAGTTCGTTTTCTCAAAACAGAGGTGGTACGCCTTAAATCCAAGGATCTTGAGATTGAAACAAAACTTGCAATTTTGGAATCTTACAAAATCAATCCCCCTGTTTTAACCATAGCTGACATTTCCAAAATTCGTGATACAGAAATCCCAGAAACTCAGTTTTTGCAAACTATTTCCAAAGTTACCTTCCAAAAATGATATTCACTAGTAAAACTTGTGGTGAATGATTTTTCAATTAATACAGTAGCTCTTATTGACAGTGAAGCTGACCAAAACTGTATAAGAGGAGGTCTTATTCCTACAAAATTTTGTGAACGAATAAAGGAACAATTGGTTAGTACTAATGGCGGACCTTTGAGCATTCGCTACAAATTAAATAAGGGTTATATTCAAAATAATGATTACTGTTTCAAAAATGTTTTCCCCATAGTTGACAATATTACAAATGATTTAATTTTAGGAACACCTTTTCTCACTCAAATTTATCCATTTCCTATCAATGAAACTGGTGTTCATACAAACGTTATGGGTAAAACTATATCTTTTAAGTTTCTTTCCACCACTCATCAAAAATAAATTCTTAATCTACAATCGTCTTCTATATTTAAATAGATCAATAGTCTTCAATCCAAACAAAAACAAATTTCCCATCTACAAGAAGAAACTTCCTACCTTCGAATAGAGGAACAATTGAAAGCCCCCTCTATTCAACTCAGAATTTCAGAATTTGAACAACTCTTGAAGAAAAGGATATGTTCTGATCTTTCTAACGCATTTTGGGAAAGAAAGAAACATATCATTTCATTACCGTATGAACCAAGTTTTAATGAAAAGTATATTCCTACAAAAGCTCCACCAACTCAAATGAATTTCGAACTTTTAGAATATTGCAAAAAAGAGATTCAAAGTCTTCTTGACAAGAAACTCATTCGCCCATCAAAATCTCCCTGGAGCTATGTAGCATTTTATGTCAATAATGCAGCAGAAAAGGAGCGAGGAGTTCCCAGGCTAGTTATTAACTACAAACCTTTAAACAAAGTTTTACAATGGATCCGACATCCAATTCCTAACAAAAGAGATTTATTAAATCGTCTTTATAATGCAAAAATTTTCTCAAAATTTGACCTGAAATCTGGATTTTGGCAAATTCAGATTACTAAAAAAGATTGTTACAAAACTGCATTTGTGGTTCCCTTTGGATATTACGAATGGAATATAATGCCATTTGGACTCAAAAATGCTCCTTCCAAATTTCAAAACATAATGAATGACATTTTTACTCACTACACGTCTTTCGTTATTGTCTGCATTGATGATGTGCTAGTTTTTTCAAATACTCTTGATCAGCATTTTAAGTATCTACAGACATTCTTAAATGTTATTGAGAAAAATGGATTAGCTGTTTCTGCATCAAAAATGGTGTTGTTTCAGACAAATATTAGGTTTCTTGGACATGATATTTATCAAGGTACCATTAAACCTATTATGAGATCGTTAGCATTTGCAGATAAGTTCCCCGATGAAATCAAAGACAAAAAACAGTTACAGCGATTTTTAGGCTGTCTGAATTATGTCTCTGATTTCTTCCCAAATCTGCATTATTTGTGTGCATCATTGTATAAGAGACTTAGGAAGAATCCAATCCCTTGAACAGACGTGCATACTCACATTGTCAGACAAATTAAAGAAAAGGTTAAGTCACTGCCGTGTCTAAATATCCCTAATCTATCTGCATTCATGATAGTTGAAACAGATGCATCAGACATAGGATATGGCGGCATCTTAAAACAATAGTGAGAGTCTCAAGAACATGAACAGCTAGTTAGATTTCATTCTGGACTCTAGCTCGGTCCACAACAAAATTACTTTACTATCAAAAAGGAAATTTTATCCGTTGTTCTTTGTGTTTCAAAATTTCAAGATGATTTGTTTTACAAAAAACTCTTACTAAGAATTGATTGTAAATCTGCAAAAGAAATTCTTCAAAAGGATGTCAAAAATTTAGTTTCAAAACAAATATTTGCTAGATGGCAAGCAATTTTATCTGCTTTCGATTTTGATATCGAGTTTATGAAAGGACAAAACAATTCTCCTCCTGATTTCCTTACTCGAGTATTCTTGCAAGGAAAGAGTGACAAAATTTTATTTCTGCAGAAATCAAAATGAGTTCCAGCAAGGACAAAGGCAAAGGAATCAGAAAAGCTGAAGACTATCAGCTTCAAATTCCTACCCAAAACCAATTCCTTCCACTTACAAATTTCTCTCCACTACCATACAAAGCCATTGTTGCCAAACCATCCACAAAACCAACCCAAGACAATGCCTATTATGTTCGACATACTGAACATTTATTCCTGACAAATTACAAAACCAGTCATTCTCCAGACATCATCAAACCTCTCATACAAAGAACCTTTGGCAAAAAACATTTTGCCACTGATGACCCTCAAAAAACACAGCAATTTTACGAGCTTATCCTTGTGGATACTCGATCAATTGACATTACCCATACCTTTGACAAAATGAACCCTGGACATATTCTTTTCTCCAAATGCATTATTCGAAATGTTTTAAGTACTCAACAATGGAAAAATCCATTTGAAGAAAAGAACTTTTCTATACCATTTACTCCTCAAACATTTGACTACAATGATTATAGGTTGGCACGGTATCGTGCTTTCCTATACCTTCCTGAAACCCATTCCTGGTTCTTCAATTTTCACGACAATTGTCCAAACACATTTCCCATCTGGTTCTATTACTGGTGGACATGGTTTGGATGTAGCACAACAATTTTACCAAGTGAAGCAAAAGAAGGTTGGGAATTTTAGGAGAAGAATGTCTCTTCCCTCGAGCCTTATACAAAAGAAGTTCAATTTTTTCGCACCTTCAACATCTCATGGATTTTCAGTTGGGAATACCAATTACAAAACCATTTGCTCAATTCCTTCCCACTGTCTATGGTTTGAATTTACAAAATTAAATGGTGGAATGAGTACAAAATCAAATTATGTGGCAAAGAGAATGTGGAATATTTTTGCAAAACAAAAATGAAGAAGTTCACTCTCCACAATCTCTATACATTTGAAAAGAAGAAAGAATTAGCCACTGGACCTTCTACCCCAATCAAAAAAGAAAGTCCAACCACTTCAATCAAAGCCAAAGCCAAAGGGTTATCTCAGAAGGAATGTGAAATCCTTGAACTTCTCAAGGATGATCCCAATATGAGACAAATTTTTCTGCAAAAAATCTTGGACAAAACAGATGACTCAAACGGTGAAACAGTCAGTTCTGTAGCTTCGTCCACTAAACCAAAACAACAAGATTATCAAGATTCACAGGATCCTTATGATGTGTGATCTATCAAAAATAAAAACAAAAGAGCCTACAAGAATCATGCCCCTTCGGAATATCCAAAGGTCGTGACCCTTGGCAAAAGCAAAGGCCATTCTCCAACAAATCTTTTCTATTGTTGGAGAATCACTTTTGATAAATTTTACTATTGAACAATAGTAGCCCACAAAAAGCAAACAATAAGGTGATAAGGTTCCTACTCACCTTCATTTCAGTAAACAGTCTAAAGATAAGGATGACCCAACTTTCGGTGCATCTTTTCTTTACATGGTAGACAAAAGGAATCTCTTTTCAACAAGAAAACAAAGCGTCAATTATCAAGGCACTCTTTTCCCTTCTATGAAAGAGACACGCAATTGTGGAAGAAGGCAGAGCGAATTCAAGCATTCCCTTGTATTCTCTAAGAGCTTTCTCCAGTTCTCTCTCTCTCTCTCTCTCTCTCTCTCTCTCTCTCTGTGTACTCTTTCTCTTTCTCTCAACAAATTGTAAGTTTCTATTCTATAATTTTCTTTGTACAAATTTTTCAGTTGTCAATAACAATTCAGTTTACGTTGTCGATCCTGCTCTTTCTGGTATCAGAGCCAGGTGAGAACAAACTTCGGCATATAGATACTGTGGTAGCAATTCATGAATTAGTTCTGGTGGCATAGAGCCGTGTACAGCGGTGTTATTATTGGCGTTGGTCAGCGTGTGTTTCCGTTGGTCAGCCAAGTGGTGGTCCCGGTTGGTGGTCCCGTCTTTAACAACTGTCTGCATATAGAACTAGGTCATGTATTAACATCATGGCATCTAGATTAAGAAGAATATCATCATTTAGTGCTGAAATGTTTATACTATTCCCAGTATCAATGTTCAAACAAATCTTCTCAAAGTTTGGCATTTTCACAATGGTTCAAGTGTTTCCTCCGTTCATCCTCCTCAGGATGATATCAAAATTATCGTCAAAGGTGAACCCATTCTGGCTACACCTTTTCGCAAAGGCCGAGAGGGGAATGATACTGTCAAATTAGATGACCTCAAAAAAGTTCATCAACAGGCCAACTATACAAATACTATCCTCCATACCATTCCTGACCAATTGAACCATATTGCTATAAGAATAGAAGAAACAAATATGAAGGCTCAAACCTCTTTTCCAAGCACCAGTCATGCTGATAACATTTCCAAACCCTTCTTCAAAATAGATAGCATTCTAAAAGAAAATAAAGAATCCTTATTAAGGCATCTTCAAATAGCCATTTCCTCAAAATTATTTCAGACCAGATCAAGGAGCTAGATGCCTTATTAAAAGGTAAATCTGTTGCTTGCCTAGACCAAACCTATCAAAACCAAGCTTCCGACACATCATCTTCTGAAGAAGACGAAGAGGATAACATAAGCAGTGGTGATGAGGAAGCTTTGAATGTTATCAAAGAAACCTTTGAAGAATCAACACGTCTTGCCATTAACAAAATTAGAACCTGGACTCAGGGTAATACTAGAAATTATTATCCGAAACGTACTCCCCCTGATCTTCAATATGAAGAAAGAGGAAGTTTTGCTTTGTCACACTTCAATGGAGAATCAGTGTACCAATGGAATATTGATGGCAAATCTGAGCTCGAGATCCTAAGCACCTTACAAGAAATGACAATGGCCCTTTCCGCCTACAAAGCAAAAAAAATTACCAATTCTTAAGCCGCTACCGCCTTAGTTATAGGCTTCTCAGGACAATTGAAATCCTGGTGGGATAACTTCCTAGACAATGACGCCAGGACAAAAATCCTTAACCATACCTACAAAAAGCTGAATGACCGTGGGGTTGAAGTGGATGAGCAAGATGGGGCAGAAGTCCTCATCCACACGATTACCTACATTTCTTAGGAAACCCAAAAGAAGAGCAAGCCTCTACTAAAACAATTCTTATTAACCTCTGTTGTCCTACCCTTACCGACTATAGGTGATATAAGGATGTCTTTTTAACAAATGTTCTCAAAAGGGAAGATGGTACTCAAGATTTCTAGAAAGAACGATTTATTACAGGATTACCGAAACTTTTTGGAGAACGAATCCTCAATAAATTACCCCAAAATTTGAGGACCAATGATATCCCTTTTAGTTTGCTAATATTTGGACAACTCTTTGGTATAGTCAAAACCGAAGGATTAAATATCAGTAATGAGATTAAAATCCAGTCCAAATATGAATCAAAAAAGGCACAATCTCATCTGGAAGAGTAATTTCATCCCATTTAAGAAGTTTTGGAGTGAAGACAGTGGGCTTTTCGTCTTCAATTTGTAACAAGATAGTTTACTGAGAATTTGAACGAAGAGGGTTAAGAAATCTTGTATTCAAATTTGCAGACATCAGACGAAAATAAATTCTATAAACGACAACAAAGTTTTTGAAATCAAGAAACTCGTTATCTTGAATATGAACATCAAGTTTAAGAGCTTCTGTTGTTATAGGACATGTCAAGTCAACCATAAAATTAGGATAACAATTAAAAAAGATGGGTCCTTTGTAAATATTCATATGTATGACCGCTAACAGAGAAGATTTGTATTTTTGTATTCTTTTGTCTCTTAATGCCATATAGATGGGTGCATTAATACCATTTTTAAGAAGAGGTTTAATGGCTACTTGTACTAAACCAATATGCATAAAACGATATTTAGCTTTCAAATGACTTTCAATTGAAGTTTGTTTAATCATGTCAATAGTTTGCAAGTCATTTTGTAAACTAATGACTGTACATATATACACATACATAT